>JARYGA010059329.1:0-34158 GCA_030545235.1 Helianthus tuberosus | reverse complement strand
TGAAAGTCAAACTTTGTTTGACTTTCTGCGTTGACCAGTTTATGGTCAATGCGAAGTTCGTTTGAACTTCGCAACGTGAGTGTAATCACGTTGGTTATAGTCCCTTGGGACTATGCCTACTGATTACCACGTTGTCTAGGGTCGTAGGGTAAGCGATCTAATAAATCGCTTATACCTTCGAACCCGACCCATTTGGTCGATCATTAGGATCCGACCAAATACATTAGGTGACCATAGTAGGTAGGGAATAACCTTCCGAGGTTATACCTTATGGTCGCTTCGTTTAAGTAGTTGTATGATAGGTAGTTTATATGCCTTAGGTAAATTACCAGAATACCCTTTTCATGTATAATTGGTAATTAAGCATATGTAACCTAAACTTTTGTCACATAACAGATTATGTAACATGTTTAGGCATATAACACTTGTCATAGGGCTAGTTAGACGGTCCGAACGCGTTTCACGCGCACGACGCGTTAAAGTAGCATAAGCTACCTTAATGGGTCGCGATGGGTCGAAAGCACTTAGGTTAGGTTTCATGTAGTATGTAGGCCTTGTTAAACCATATCATATGAGTTCCAATACTCATTTGGTTTACCAAGCCTCATCCTATCCGATCTCCCGATTTAAGTCCGGTTTATTTATATAGTTTTAGATTGCCGACTGATTCGGTGCTCCCTCTAGCTTTGTTTGGTTATTGTTCAAGACCTCTAAGCATTCTCAGGCGAGTACATTATTCCCCTATTTTACTGCTTTCAATTGTTTTGGGGTGACTCATATGTGCTAAATGTTTTCAATGTTATAACGATGGTTTCAAAAACGATTAAGTCGATTTATACAAATCTAATAACGATTTCAATAATGTGAACGAACTTGTTGGTTGGGTTACATAACAAATGACATTCATTAGCAATGATCAAGCCGACCAGTATTAGGTTATGGTACCATAGGATCTGACAAATCCCGTTATCTTACAACACCCGTGGTTATGTGTGGGGGTGGTAGGTAGCGACTGAATCTGTAATTGTTAACTTACCCTTTGGTAAGGGTTTGTTAATGCGAAAATGAGAAGCGACGAGGGATGAGTCACGAAGGTTTGAATTTTATTAGCGAGACGACCATATAAGTAGTTTCACGACCTAAAACGAATTAAATGATTTGGGTAAACGATTGGTTTTCACACGATGTTTTAACGATTTGGGTAAACGATTGGTTTTCACACGATGTTTTAACGATTTGGGTAAACGATTGGTTTTCACACGATGTTTTAACGATTTGGGTAAACGATTAGTTTTCACACGATGTAATTAACGAGTTAAACGATTTGGTTAAACGATTGGCTTCAAAGCGATATGCGATTAGTTTTTGGTTAAGTGTTTAGATAACGGGACGGGTGTAATGTGATGAAAGCATGGTGGATACGCCGCTGGTACTTTCTATATATAAGTGATTTCATCATATTACATACCGTGGCGTTATTTGGTTCACTTGGGTAAACGATTTTCAAACGATGTCACACAAACGAGATTTTCGATATGATATAAACTATACGAGTTTTTAACGAGATTTATTAACGAGTTTCATTAACGATTTATTTTGAGATGTTTCACAATTTGCTTTACTAAAACAAATATTTTTGGGTTACGAGTCATGGCTACGAGGTTTTATAAACTATAACCCGCTTGATTTGAGTTGGTTAATTAAGTTGCAATGTTATACTCTTTTCAAAACAAGGTTTTTATAAAGTATTGCAACATCTAAACTAGCCATGATTTCAACACTCCTACAAAACCTATGTATTCGCCAGCATTTCTTTGCTGACCTCGTTTTCACATATGTTTCAGGTATTGTTGAATGATATCGATTGATAAGTTGCATGCTCACATAGGACTGGACGAGGCTTTAGTGACTCAATAACAATGATAGACTATGTTTAAATTGTGTATTTAGATTTCCAGACGATGTAAATATTCAATGTTTAATAAAACGAAACACTTTTTGTATCCATGGTTATGAAACAATGATTCTGTTGCAACACGCCTCGATGTTTCCGCCGCGATTTGTTGTTTTACGCGGTCGGGGTGTGACAAAGGGCCAAACCAACCACCCAAGAATGGAATCATTGAGCGAAAACACTCGACAACCTCATGGAAGCAGCTTTTCTTGCCACCATACCTTTCTCCATCAATTAGAAATTTGATGCCGACACTAAACACATTACTTAAATTGTATCCATGTTTTGAGTGTTTATTTTTTGGTGTCTAATCCGCATATATATCAACATTGCCCTTGATTTTCTTGACTGTATATCTCTTAAATGTTAACATATACACGTGTGATTTAGTTTACAAAGATTTTTAAATGCCGATAACCACGATCAGAGAGTAAAATTGGCGTAAGGTTCACAATGGTGTAAAACAAAAATGGGATTTACAGGGTTAGGATTCGAGTTATAAGAACAAGGGCCAAACCAACCACCCAAGAATGGAATAGTCAAGGGAAAATACTTGACAACCTCCTGGAAGCAGTTTTTCTTGCCACCAGACCTTTCTCCATCAATTAGGAATCTAATGCCTCACTAAATATATTCCTTAAATTGTAGCCATTTATTGAGTGTTTATTTTTTGGTGTCTAATCCGCATATATATCACCATTGTTCTTGATTTTCTTGACTGTATATCTCTTAAATGTCAACATATACAGGTGTGATTTAGTTTACGAAGATTTTTCAATGCCGAGAACCTCGATCGGAGAGTAAAAAAGGTGTATGGTTCACAATAGTATAAAACTAAAATGGGATATACCGGGCTAGGATTCGAGTTACAGGAACAAGGGACAAACCAACCACCCAAGAATGGAATCATCGAGCGAAAAAACTTGACAACCTCCTGGAAGCAGCTTTTCTTGCCCCAAGACCTTACCCCATCAGTTAGGAATCTGATGCCGTCACTAAACACATTCGTTAAATTGTAGCCATTTTTTGAGTGTTTATTTTTTTATGTCTAATCCGCATATATATCACCATTGCTTTTGATTTTCTTGAATGTATATCTCTTAAATGTCAACATATACACGTGTGATATAGTTTACGAAGGTTTTTCAATGACGAGAACCTCGATCAGAGAGTAAAAAATGCGTAAGGTTCACAATGGTGTAAAACTAAAATAGGATATACCGGGTTAGGATTTGCATTACAGGAACAAGGGACAAACCAACCACCCAAGAATGGAAGCGTCGAGCGAAAACACTTGACAACCTCCTGGAAGCAGCTTTTCTTGCCACCAGACCTTTCTCCATTAATTAGAAATCTGATGCCCTCACTAAACACATTCCTTAAATTGTAGCCATTTTTTGAGTGTTTATTTTTTTGTATCTAATCCGTATATATATCACCATTGCTCTTGATTTTCTTGACTGTATATCTCTTAAATGTCAACATATACACGTGAGATTTAGTTTACGAATATTTTTCAATGCCGAGAACCTCGATCAGAGAGTAAAAAAGGGGTAAGGTTCACAATGGTGAAAAACTAAAATGGGATATACCGGGCTAGGATTCGAGTTACAGTAACAAGGGCCAAACTAACCACCCAAGAATGGAATCGTCGAACGAAAACAGTTGACAACCTCCAGGAAGCAGATTTTCTTGCCACCAGACCTTCCTCCATCAATTAGGAATCTGATGCCGTCACTAAACACATTCCTTAAATTGTAGCCATTTTTGAGGGTTTATTTTTTGGTTTCTAATCCGCAACAGCGGGAAGATCAGCAACGGGTATATCACCAACAAGAGGTGCAACGGCTGGTGCATCATCATGGACAGGGTCATGCTCTAATGCAGGGTCAGGAGCAACTACAGTCTCTGGGTCCACAGTAGGCTCTGGGTCAACAAGATCCATATCAAAATCAGCAGGGATGTCAAGCAAAGGGTCAATAGGATCTACGGGCGCCTCTAGGGGCTGATCCATGTAAATAAACTCAATATCGTGGTCAGGATCGAAATCAGGGGGAAAGACCGGCTCAAAAGCATCATCGACCTCGTGGTCAAACTCGAACTCGTGCGATGGACCGGGTGCAGCTGACATCGCCATGTCAGGGTCAGAAGAGTGAGGCTGCACACCATGGGCGTACAAAGATGCAGATGCCCCAGACTCCAATGAGTCCGTGACAGGTGAACCAGCTGGAAGCTCCTCTATAGGGGAATCAGCAATGGGAAGAATAATGTCAACATCAATAGGGACCCCGCCCTCATAATCAGCCTCAGGCGGATCCTCCTCAAACAGATTGATGTCGTCATCAGATACGGCATCGAGTGGCATATCTATCACAGGGAAAACAACAAGCGGAATGGGAGCAGGGATCACCGCAAGAGGTAGATCCCCGGCAGGAATGCCATCAGCAGGCTCAACTCCGACATCAGGCAGCGCGAACGGCTGGAAATCATCGTCGTCAGTGCTGGTGGTGTCTGATGTGTAGACCTCTCGCTCTGACGGAATCTCGTCATCTGACACGATTGCCATGGGGTCTAGTGTGTCCGATACTCCTGTGTCTGACGATGAAACCATGACGTTTGTAACACAATCACATATATGCACATATATCAATCATAAAGTCAAATAAACATGTTAGCCATAATAAAGCAAACAAGTAATCATCCTAGTCTCCTAGACTACCCTCCCAGCCTCTCAGACTGAACTTCCTAGCCTCTCAGGCTAACTCCCTGGTCTCTAAGACCAACCTCCCAGTCTCTAAGACTAAATCCCTAGTCTCTATGACCAATCCTCCCTCAGTCTCTAAGACTGATCCTCCCTCAGCCTCTAAGACTGATCCTCCCTCAGTCTCTAAGACTGATCCTCCCTCAGCCTCTAAGACTGATCCTCCCTCAGCCTCTAAGACTGATCCTCCCCCAGCCTCTAAGACTGATCCTCCCTCAGCCTAGACTGATCCTCCCTCAGCCTCTAAGACTGATCCTCCCTCAGCCTCCAAGACTGATCCTCCCTCAGCCTCCAAGACTGATCCTCCCTCGGCCTCTAAGACTGATCCTCACTCAGTCTCTAAGACTGATCCTCCCTCAGTCTCTAAGACTGAATTATAAACATAAATTTTGAAATGTGTATTTGTGCCTTTTTATTTGTAAAAATGTTTTTTATCCTAAACACATTCGTTAAATTGTAGCCATTTTTTGAGTGTTTATTTTTTGATGTCTAATCCGCATATATATCACCATTGCTCTTGATTTTATTGACTGTATATCTCTTAAATGTCAACATATATACGTGTGAATTAGTTTACGAAGATTTTTCAATGCTGAGAACCTCGATCAGAGAGTAAAAAAGGCGTAAGGTTCACAATGGTGTAAACCTCGATCAGAGAGTAAAAAACATGGTTTAAGACTTGTAACCCGTCCAGGCAAGGGTCACACTTCCTAAACCCGGATGACATCATTATTCCCTACGCAGCTTAACACCATTGCACACTTGGCCAGATCCACTAATTTCCTGAAATACATGTAGTTTGAAAAATCAACAAAAAGTTGAGCGAGTTCATGTAAAAGTGAGTATATATAAACCTTTAAAGTATGTATGAAAATCCCTGCTATGTAGCAGTTAAGGAAAAAGACATCACCACTAGGTTGCAAAGCCAATGATATGTGTGAAATGATGCAGGAAGACTCAAACTTAGCAGATTTTTGCGTCGGGCTCAAAGTTACCCCATGGTCCGTACAGTGGACTCAGGAGTTGGGCTCGCTACACCCAAATAGATCTATCACTCATGACCCTCGGTCCTACAATGAGGATTAATGGCTTTCTTGATTTTCTTAACTGTATATCTCTTAAATGTCAACATATACACGTGTGATTTAGTTTACGAAGATTTTTCAAGGCCGAGAACCTCGATCAGAGAGTAAAAAAGGAGTAAGGTTCATAAGGGTGTAAAACGAAAATGGGATATACCGGTCTAGGATTCGAGTTACAGGAACAAGGGCCAAACCAAACACCCAAGAATGGAATCGTCGAGCGAAAACACTTGACAACCTCCTGGAAGCAGCTTTTCTTGCCACCAGATCTTTCTCCATCAATTAGGAATTTGATGCCGTCTCGAAACACATTCCTTAAATTGTAGCCATTTTTTGAGTGTTTATTTTTTGGTGTCTAATCCGCATATATATCATCAGTTCTCTTGATTTTCTTGACTGTATTTCTCTTAAATGTCAACATATACACGTATGATTTAGATTACGAAGATTGTTCAATACCGAGACCCTCGATCAGAGAGTAAAAAATTCGTAAGGTTCACAATGGTGTAAAAAAATGGGATATACCGGGCTAGGATTCGAGTTACAGGAACAAGGGCCAAACCAACCACCCAAGAATGGTATCGTCGACCGAAAACACTTGACAACCTCCTGGAAGTAGCTTTTCTTCCCACCAGACCTTTCTCCATCAATTAGGAATCTGATGTTGTCACTAACACATTCCTTAAATTGTAGCCATTTTTTGAGTGTTTATTTTTTGGTGTCTAATCCGGATACATATCACCATTGCTCTTGATTTTCTTGACTGTATATCTCTTAAATGTCAACATATACACGTGTGATTTAGTTTACGAAGATTTTTCAATGTCGAGAACTTCGATCAGAGAGTAAAAAAGGCGTAAGGTTCACAATGGTGTAAAACTAAAATGGGATAAACCGGGCTAGGATTCGAGTTACAAAAACAAGGGCCAAACCAATCACCCAAGAATGGAATCGTGGAGCGAAAACACTTGACAACCTCCTGGACGCAGCTTTTGTTGCCACCAGACCTTTCTCCATCAATTAGGAATCTGATGCTGTCACTAAACACATTCCTTAATTTGTAGCCATTTTTTAGTGTGTTTTTTGGTGTCAAATCCGCATATATCATGATTTTCTTGACTGTATTTCTCTTAAATGTAAACATATACACGTGTGATTTAGTTTACGAAGATTTTTTACTACTAAGAACCTCGACTAGAGAGTAAAAAAGGCGTAAGGTTCACAATGGTGTAAAACTAAAAGGGGATATACCGGGTTAAGATTCGAGTTACAAGAACAAGGGCCAAACCAACCACCCAAGAATGGAATCATCAATCAAAAACACTTGACAACCTCCTGGAAACGGCTTTTCTTGGTGTCTAATTCGTATATATATCACCATTGCTGTTGATTTTCTTGACTTTATATCTCTTAACACGTGTGATTTAGTTTACAAATATTTTTCAATGCCGAGAACCTCGATCAGACAGTAAAAAAGGCGTAAGGTTCACAATTGTGTAAAACTAAAATGGGATATACCGGGCTAGGATTCGAGTTACAGGAACAAGGGCCAAACAAACCACCCAAGAATGGAATCGCCGACGAAAACACTTGACAACCTCTTGGAAGCAGCTTTTCTTGCCACTAGACCTTTCTCCATCAATTAGGAATCCAATGCCGTCACTAAACACATTCCTTAAATTGTAGCCATTTTTTGAGTGTTTATTTTTTGGTGTCTAATCCGCATATATATCACTATTGCTCTTGATTTTCTCAACTTTATATCTCTTAAATGTAAACATATACAAGTGTGATTTAGTTCATGAAGATTTTTCAATGCCGAGAACCTCGATCAGAGAGTAAAAAATGCGTAAGGTTCACAATGGTGTAAAACTAAAATGAGATATACCGGGCTAGGATTCGAGTTACAGTAACAAGGGCCAAACCAACCGGCCAAGAATGGAATCGTCGAGTGAAAACACTTGACAACCTCCTGGAAGCAGCTTTTCTTGCCACCAGACCTTTCTCAATCAAGTAGGAATCTAATCCCGTCACTAAACACATTCCTTAAATTGTAGCCATTTTTTTAGTGTTTATTTTTTGGTGTCTAATCCGCGTATATATCACCACTGCTCTTGATTTTCTTGACTGTATATCTCTTAAATGTCAACATCTACACGTGTGATTTAGTTTACCATGATTTTTCAATGTCGAGATCCTCGATCAGAGAGTAAAAAAGGCGTAAGGTTCAAAATGGTTTAAAACTAAAATGTGATATATCGGGCTAGGATTTGAGTTACAGGAACAATGGCTAAACCAATAACCCAAGAATGGAATCGTCGAGCGAAAACACTTGACAACCTCCTGGAAGCAGCTTTTATTGCCACCAGACCTTTCTCCATCAATAGGGAATCTGATACCGTCACTAAACACATTCCTTAAATTGTAGCCATTTTTTGAGTGTTTATTTTTTGGTGTCTAATCCGCATATATATCACCATTGCTCTTGATTTTGTTGACTGTGTATCTCTTAAATGTCAACATATACACGTGTGATTTAGTATACGAAGATTTTTCAATGCTGAGAACCTCCATCAGAGAGTAAAAAAGGCATAAGTTTCAAAATGGTGTAAAACTAAAATGGGATATACCGGGCTAGGATTCGAGTTACAGGAACAAGGGCCAAACCAACAACCCTAGAATGGAATTGTCGATCGAAAACACTTGACAACCTCCTGGAAGTAGCTCTTCTTGCCACCAGACCTTGCTCCATTAATTAGGACTCTGATGCCGTCACTAAACACATTCCTTAAATTATAGCTATTTTTTGAGTGTTTATTTTTTGGTGTCTAATCAGCATATATATCACCATTGCTCTTGATTTTCTTGACTGTGTATCTCTTAAATGTCAACATATAAACGTGTGATTTAGTTTACGAAGATTTTTCAATGCCTAGAACCTCGATCAGAGAGTAAAAAAGGCGTAAGTTTCACAATGGTGTAAAACTAAAATGGGATAAACTGGGCTAGGATTCGAGTTACAAAAATAAGGGCCAAACCAATCACCCAAGAATGGAATCGTCGAGCGAAAACACTTGACAACCTCCTGGAAGCAGCTTTTATTGCCACCAGACCTTTCTCCATCAATTAGGAATCTGATGCCGTCACTAAACACATTCCTTAAATTGTAGCCAATTTTTTAGTATTTATTTTTTTGGGTCTAATCCACATATATATCACCATTGCACTTGATTTTCTTGACTGTATATCTCTTAAATGTCAACATATACACGTGTGATTTAGTTTACGAGGATTTTCACTGCCAAGAACCTCGATCAGAGAGTAAAAAAGGCGTAAGGTTCACAATGGTGTAAAACTAAAATGGGATATACCGGGTTAGGATTCGAGTTACAAGAACAAGGGCCAAACCAACCACCCAAGAATGCAATCATCAAGCAAAAACACTTGACAACCTCCTAGAAACAGCTTTTCTTGCCACAATACCTTTCTCAATCAATTAGGAATCTGATGCCGTCCCTAAACACATTCCTTAAATTGTATCCATTTTTTAGTGTTTATTTTTTGGTGTCTAATCCGTATATATATCACCATTGCTCTTGATTTTCTTGAATGTATATCTCTTAACACGTGTGATTTAGTTTACGAAGATTTTTCAATGGCGAGAACCTCGATCAGACAGTAAAAAAGGCGTAAGGTTCACAATTGTGTAAAACTAAAATGGGATATACCGGGCTAGGATTCGAGTTACAGGAACAAGAGCCAAACAAACCACCCAAGAATGGAATCGTCTACGAAAACACTTGACAACCCATTGGAAGCAGCTTTTCTTACCACCAGACCTTTCTCCGTAACTTGGGAATCTGATGCCGTCACTAAACACATTCCTTAAATTGTAGCGATATTTTGAGTGTTTATATTTTGGTGTATAATCCGCATATATATCACCATTGCTCTTGATTTTCCTGACTTTATATCTCTTAAATGTCAACATATACAAGTGTGATTTAGTTTACGAAGATTTTTCAAGGCCGGGATCCTCGATCAGAGAGTAAAAAAGGTGTAAGGTTCACAATGGTGTAAAACTAAAATGAGATATACCGGGCTACGATTCGAGTTAAAGTAACAAGGGCCAAACCAACCGCCCAAGAATGGAATCGTCGAGCGAAAACACTTGACAACCTCCTGGAAGCAGCTTTTCTTGCCACCAGACCTTTCTCCATCAATTAGGAATCTGATCCCATCACTAAACACATTCCTTAAATGTTAGCCATTTTTTGAATGTTTATTTTTTGGTGTCTAATCCGCATATATATCACCAATGCTCTTGATTTTCTTGACTGTATATCTCTTAAATGTCAACATCTACACGTGTGATTTAGTTTACCATGATTTTTACAATGCCGAGATCCTCGACCAGAGAGTAAAAAAGGCGTAATGTTCAAAATGGTGTAAAACTAAAATGTAATATATCGGGCTAGGATTTGAGTTACAGTAACAAGGGACAAACCAACCGCCCAAGAATGGAATCGTCGAGCGAAAACACTTGACAACCTCCCGGAAGTAGCTTTTCTTGCCACCAGACCTTTCTCCATCAATTAGGAATCTGATCCCGTCACTAAACGCATTCCTTAAATTGTAGCCATTTTTTGAGTGTTTATTTTTTGGTGCCTAATCCGCATATATATCACCATTGCTCTTGATTTTCTTGACTGTATATCTCTTAAATGTCAATATATACACGTGTGATTTAATTTACGAAGATTTTTCAGTGCCGAGAACCTCGATCAGAGAGTAAAAAAGGTGTAATGGTCACAATGGTGTAAAACTAAAATGGGATATACGGGCTAGAATTCGAGTTACAGTAACAAGGGCCAAACCAACCACCCAAGAATGGAATCGTAAAGTGAAAACATTTGACTACCTACTGGAAGCAACTTTTCTTGCCACCTGACCTTTCTCCATCAATTAGGAATCTGATGCCGTCACTAAACACATTCCCTAAATTCTAGCCATTTTTTTAGTCTTTATTTTTTGGTGTCTAATCCGCATATATATCACCATTGCTCTTGATTTTATTGACTGTATATCTCTTAAATGTCAACATATACATGTGTGATTTAGTTTATGAAGATTTTTCAATGCCGAGAACCTCGATCAGAGAGAAAAATGGCGTAATGTTCACAATGGTGTAAAACTAAAATGGGATATACCGGGCTAGGATTCGAGTTACAGGAACAAGGGCCAAGCCAACCACCCAAGAATGGAATCGTCGAGCGAAAACACTTGACAACTTCCTGGAAGCAGCTTTTCTTGCCTCCTGACCTTTCTCCATCAATTAGGAATCTGATGCCGTCACTAAACACATTCCTTAAATTGTAGCCATTTTTTATTGTTTATTTTTTGGTGTCTAATCTGCATATATATCACCATTCCTCTTGATTTTCTTCATTGTATAACTATTAAATGTTGACATATACACATGTGATTTAGTTTATGAGGATTTTTCAATGCCGAGAACCTCGATCAGAGATTAAAAATGGACTAAGGTTCACAATGGTGTAAAACTAAAATGGGATATAACGGGCTAGGATTCGAGTTACATGAACAAGGGCCAAAACAACCAACTAAGAATGTAATCGTCGATCGAAAACACTTGACACACTCCTGGAAGCAACTTTTCTTGCAACCAGACCTTTCTCCATCAATTAGGAATCTGATGCAATCACTAAACACATTCCTTAAATTGTAGCCATTTTTTGTTGTTTATTTTTTGGTCTGTCTAATCTGCATATATATCACCATTGCTCTTGATTTTCTTGACTGTATATCTCTTAAATGTCAACATATACACATGTGGGTTAGTTTACGAGGATTTTTCAACGCCGAGAACCTCGATCAGAGAGTAAAAAAGGCGTAAGGTTCACAATGGTGTAAAACTAAAATGAGATATACAGGGCTAGTATTCGAGTTACAGTAACAAGGGCCAAACCAACCGCCCAAGAATGGAATCGTCGAGCGAAAACACTTGACAACCACCTGAAGCAGCTTTTCTTACCACCAGACCTTTCCCCATCAATTAGGAATCTGATCCCGTCACTAAACACATTCCTTAAATTTTAGCCATTTTTTGAGTGTTTATTTTTTGGTGTCTAATCCGCATATATATCACCAATGCTCTTGATTTTCTTGACTGTATATCTCTTAAATGTCAACATCTACATGTGTGATTTAGTTTACCATGATTTTTCAATGCCGAGATCCTCGATCAGAGAGTAAAAAAGACGTAAGGTTCAAAATGGTGTAAAACTAAAATGTGATATATCGGGCTAGGATTTGAGTTACAGGAACAAAGGCTAAACCAACCACCCAACAATGGAATCGTCGAGCGAAAACACTTGACAACCTCCTAGAAGTAGCTTTTCTGGCCACCAGACGTTTCTTTATCAATTTGGAATCTGAAGCCGTCACTAAACACATTCCTTAAATTGTATGCATTTTTTGAGTGTTTATTTTTTGGTGTCTAATCCGGATATATATCACCATTGCTCTTGATTTTCTTGACTGTATATCTCTTAAATGTCAACATATACACGTGTGATTTAATTTAGGAAGATTTTACAATGCCGAGAACCTCGATCAGAGAGTAAAAAAGGGGTAAGGTTCACAATGGTGTAAAACTAAAATGGGATATACGGGCTAGAATTCGAGTTATAGTAACAAGGGCCAAACCAACCACCCAAGAATGGAATCGTCAAGTGAAAACATTTGACTACCTACTGGAAGCAACTTTTCTTACCACCTGACCTTTCTCCATCAATTAGGAATTAGGAATCTGATTCCGTCACTAAACACATTCCTTAAATTGTAGCCATTTTTTGAGTGTTTATTTTTTGGTGTCTAATCCGCATATATATCACCATTGCTCTTGATTTTCTTGACTGTATATCCCTTAAATGTCAACATATACATGTGTGATTTAGTTTTGAAGATTTTTCAATGCCGAGAACCTCTATCAGAGAGTAAAAATGGAGTAAAATTCACAATGGTGTAAAATTAAATGGGATATACCGGGCTAGGATTCGAGTTACAGGAACAAGGGCCAAACCAACCACCCAAGAATGGAATCGTCGAGCGAAAACACTTGACAACCTCCTGGAAGCAGCTTTTCTTGCCACCAGACATTTATCCACCAATTAGGAATCTAATGCCGTCACTAAACACATTCCTTAAATTGTAGCCATTTTTTGAGTGTTTATTTTTTGGTGTCTAATCCGCTTATATATCACCATTGCTCTTGATTTTCTTGACTGCATATATCTAAAATGTCAACGTATACACGTGTGATTTATTTTACGAAGATTTTTCAATGCCGAGAACCTCGATCAGAGAGTAAAAAAGGCGTAAGATTCACAATGGTGTAAAACTAAAATCGAATATACCGGGCTAGGATTCGAGTTACAGTAAAAAGGGCCAAACCAACCACCCAAGAATGGAATCGTTGAGCGAAAACATTTGACTACCTCCTGGAAGCAGCTTTTCTTGCCTCCTGACCTTTCTCCATCAATTAGGAATCTGATGCCGTCACTAAACACATTCCTTAAATTGTAGCCATTTTTTATTGTTTATTTTTTGGTGTCTAATCTGCATATATATCACCATTCCTCTTGATTTTTCTTCACTGTATATCTTTTAAATGTCGACATATACACATGTGATTTAGTTTATGAGGATTTTTCAATGCCAAGAACCTCCATCAGAGATTAAAAATGGAGTAAGGTTCACAATGGTGTAAAACTAAAATGGGATATAACGGGCTAGGATTCGAGTTACAGGAACAAGGGCCAAAACAACCACCTAAGAATGTAATCGTCGAGCGAAAACACTTGACAACCTCCTGGAAGCAGCTTTTCTTGCCACCAGAACTTTCTCCATCAATTAGCAATCTGATGCCGTCACTAAACACATTCCTTATATTGTAGCCATTTTTTGAATCTTTATTTTTTTTGTGTCTAATCCACATATATATCACCATTGCTCTTGATTTTCTTGACTGTATATCTCTTAAATGTCAACATCTACACGTGTGATTTAGTTTACAAAGATTTTTCAATGCCGAGAACCTCGATTAGAGAGTAAAAAGGGCGTAAGGTTCACAATGGTGTAAAAGTAAAATTGGATATACCGGGCTAGGATTCGAGTTACAGGAACAAGGACCAAACCAAACACCCAAGAATGGAATCGTCGAGCGAACACACTTGAAAACCTCCTGAAAACCGCTTTTCTTTCCACCAGACCATTCTCCATCAATTAGGAATCTGATGTCATCGCTAAACACATTCCTTAAATTCTAGCCATTTTTTGAGTGTTTATTTTTTGGTGTCTAATCCGCATATACATCACCATTGCTCTTGTTTTTCTTGACCGTATATCTCTTAAATGTCAACATATACACGTGTGATTTAGTTTACTATGATTTTTCGATGCCGGGACCCTTGATCAGAGAGTAAAAAAGGCGTAAGGTTCACAATGGTGTAAAACGAAAATGGGATATATTGGGCTAGGATTCGAGTTATAGGAACAAGGGCCAAACCAACCACCCAAGAATGGAAACGTCGAGCGAAAACTCTTGACAACCTCCTGGAAGCAGCTTTTCTTGCCACCAGACCTTTCTCCATCAATTAGGAATCTGATGCCGTCACTAAACACATTCCTTAAATTGTAGCTATTTTTTGATTGTTTATTTTTTTGTGTCTAATCCACATATATATCACCATTGCTCTTGATTTTCTTGACTGTATGTCTCTTAAATGTCAACATATACACGTGTGATTTAGTTTACAAAGATTTTTCAATGCCGAGAACCTCGATCAAAGAGTAAAAAAGGTGTAAGGTTCACAATGGTGTAAAACTAAAATGGGATATACCGGGCTATGATTCGAGTTACAGGAACAAGGGCCAAACAAACCACCCAAGATTGGAATCGTCGAGCGAAAACAATTGACGACCTCCTGGAAGCAGCTCTTCTTGCCACCAGACCTTTCTCCATCAATTAGGAATTTGATGCCGTCACAAAACACATTCCTTAAATTGTAGCCATTTGTTGAGTGTTTATTTTTTGGTGTCTAATCCGCATATATATCACCATTGCTCTTGATTTTCTTGACTGTATATCTCTTAAATGTCAACATATACACGTGTGATTTTGTTTACGAAGATTTTTCAACGCCGAAAACCTCGATCAGAGATTAAAAAAGGCGTAAGGTTCACAATGGTGTAAAACTAAAATTTGATATACCGGGCTATGATTCGAGTTACAGGAACAAGGGCCAAACAAACCACCCAAGATTGGAATCGTTGAGCGAAAACACTTGACAACCTCCTGGAAGCAGCTCTTCTTGCCACCAGACCTTTCTCCATCAATTAGGAATCTTTTATGCCGTCACTAAACACATTCCTTAAGTTGTAGCCATATTTTGAGTGTTTATTTTTTTTGTGTCTAATCCACATATATATCACCATTGCACTTGATTTTCTTGACTGTATATCTCTTAAATGTCAACATATACACGTGTGATTTAGTTTACAAAGATTTTTCAATGCCGAGAACCTTGATCAGAGAGTAAAAAAGGCGTAAGTTTCACAATGGTGTAAAACTAAAATGGGATATACCTGGCTAGGATTTGAGTTACAGGAACAAGGGCCAAACCAACAATCCAAGAATGGAATCATCGAGTGAAAACACTTGACAACCTCTTGGAAGCAGAATTCTCTTGCCACCAGACCTTTCTCCATCAATTAGGAATCTGATGCCGTCACTAAACACATTCCTTAAATTGTAGCCATTTTTTTATTGTTTATTTTTTGGTGTCTAATCTGCATATATATCACCATTGCTCTTGATTATCTTGACTGTATATCTCTTAAATGTCAACATATACACTTGTGATTTAGTTTACGAGGATTTTTCATTGCCGAGAACCTTGATCAGAGATTAAAAATGGAGTAAGGTTCACAATGGTGTAAAACTAAAATGGGATATACCGGGCTAGGATTCAAGTTACAGGAACAACTGCCAAACCAACCACCTAAGAATGGAATCTTCGAGCGCAAACACTTGACAACCTCCTGGAATCAGCTTTTCTTGCCACTAGACCTTTCTCCATCAATTAGGAATCTGATGCCGTCAATAAAAACATTCCTTAAATTGTAGCCATTTTTTGATTGTTTATTTTTTGGTGTCTAATCTGCATATATATCACCATTGCTCTTGATTATCTTGACTATATATCTCTTAAATGTCAACATATACACGTGTGATTTAGTTTACGAGGATTTTTCATTGCCGAGAACCTCGATCAGAGGGTAAAAAAGGAGTGAGGTTCACAATGGTGTAAAACTAAAATGGGATATCCCGGGCTAGGGTTCGAGTTACAGGAACAGGGGCCAAACCAACCACCCAAGAATGGAATTTTCAAGCAAAAACACTTGATAAACCTCCTAGAAGCAGCTTTTCTTGCCACCAGACCTTTCTCCATCAATTAGAAATCTGATGCCGTCACTAAACACATTCCTTAAATTGTAGCTATTTTTAGATTGTTTATTTTTTTTGTGTCTAATCCACATATATATCACCATTGCTCTTGATTTTCTTGATTGTATGTCTCTTAAATGTCAACATATACACGTGTGATTTAGTTTACAAAGATTTTTCAATGCCGAGAACCTCGATCAGAGAGTAAAAAATGTGTAAGGTTCACAATGGTGTAAAACTAAAATTGGATATACCGGGCTAGGATTCGAGTTACAGGAACAAGGGCCAAACCAACCACCCAAGAATGGAATCGTCGAGCGAAAACACTTGACAACCTCCTGGAGGCAGCTTTTCTTGCCACCAGACCTTTCTCCCTCAATTAAAAATCTGATGCCGTCATAAATCACATTCCTTAAATTGTAGCCATTTTTGAGTGTTTATTTTTTTGTGTCTAATCCACATATATATCACAATTGCTCTTGATTTTCTTGATTGTATGTCTCTTAAATGTCAATATATACATGTGTGATTTAGTTTACGAAGATTTTTTATTGTCGAGAATCTCGGTCAAAAAGTAAAAAAGGTGTAAGGTTCACAATGGTGTAAAACTAAAATGGGATATACCGGGCCAATATTCGAGTTACAGGAACCAGGGCCAAACCAACCACCCAAGAATGGAATCATCGAGGGAAAACTCTTGACAACCTCCTGGAAGAAGATTTTCTTGCCACCAGACCTTTCTCCATCAATTAGGAATCTGATGACGTCACTAAACACATTCGTTAAATTGTAGCCATTTTATGAGTGTTTATTTTTTGGGGTCTAATCTGCATATATATCACCATTGCTCTTGTTATTCTTGACTGTATACCTCTTAAATGTCAACATATAAACGTGTGATTTAGTTTACAAAGATTTTTCAATGCCGAGAACCTCGATAAGAGAGTAAAAAAGGCGTAAGTTTCACAATGGTGTAAAACTAAAATGGGATATACCGGGCTAGGATTCGAGTTACAGGAACAAGGGCCAAACCAACCACCCAAGAATGGAGTCATCGAGCGAAAACACTTGACAACCTCCTGGAAGCAGCTTTTCTTACCACCAGAATTTTCTCCATTAATTAGGAATCTGATGCCGTTACTAAACACATTCCTTAAATTGTAGCCATTTGTTGAGTGTTTATTTTTTGGTGTCTAATCCGCATATACATCACCATTGCTCTTGTTTTTCTTGACCGTATATCTCTTAAATGTCAACATATACACGTGTGATTTAGTTTACTATGATTTTTCGATGCCGGGACCCTTGATCAGAGAGTAAAAAAGGCGTAAGGTTCACAATGGTGTAAAACGAAAATGGGATATATTGGGCTAGGATTCGAGTTATAGGAACAAGGGCCAAACCAACCACCCAAGAATGGAAACGTCGAGCGAAAACTCTTGACAACCTCTTGGAAGCAGCTTTTCTTGCCACCAGACCTTTCTCCATCAATTAGGAATCTGATGCCGTCACTAAACACATTCCTTAAATTGTAGCTATTTTTTGATTGTTTATTTTTTTGTGTCTAATCCACATATATATCACCATTGCTCTTGATTTTCTTGACTGTATGTCTCTTAAATGTCAACATATACACGTGTGATTTAGTTTACAAAGATTTTTCAATGCCGAGAACCTCGATCAAAGAGTAAAAAAGGTGTAAGGTTCACAATGGTGTAAAACTAAAATGGGATATACCGGGCTATGATTCGAGTTACAGGAACAAGGGCCAAACAAACCACCCAAGATTGGAATCGTCGAGCGAAAACAATTGACGACCTCCTGGAAGCAGCTCTTCTTGCCACCAGACCTTTCTCCATCAATTAGGAATTTGATGCCGTCACAAAACACATTCCTTAAATTGTAGCCATTTGTTGAGTGTTTATTTTTTGGTGTCTAATCCGCATATATATCACCATTGCTCTTGATTTTCTTGACTGTATATCTCTTAAATGTCAACATATACACGTGTGATTTTGTTTACGAAGATTTTTCAACGCCGAAAACCTCGATCAGAGATTAAAAAAGGCGTAAGGTTCACAATGGTGTAAAACTAAAATTTGATATACCGGGCTATGATTCGAGTTACAGGAACAAGGGCCAAACAAACCACCCAAGATTGGAATCGTTGAGCGAAAACACTTGACAACCTCCTGGAAGCAGCTCTTCTTGCCACCAGACCTTTCTCCATCAATTAGGAATCTTTTATGCCGTCACTAAACACATTCCTTAAGTTGTAGCCATATTTTGAGTGTTTATTTTTTTTGTGTCTAATCCACATATATATCACCATTGCACTTGATTTTCTTGACTGTATATCTCTTAAATGTCAACATATACACGTGTGATTTAGTTTACAAAGATTTTTCAATGCCGAGAACCTTGATCAGAGAGTAAAAAAGGCGTAAGTTTCACAATGGTGTAAAACTAAAATGGGATATACCTGGCTAGGATTTGAGTTACAGGAACAAGGGCCAAACCAACAATCCAAGAATGGAATCATCGAGTGAAAACACTTGACAACCTCTTGGAAGCAGAATTCTCTTGCCACCAGACCTTTCTCCATCAATTAGGAATCTGATGCCGTCACTAAACACATTCCTTAAATTGTAGCCATTTTTTTATTGTTTATTTTTTGGTGTCTAATCTGCATATATATCGCCATTCCTCTTGATTTTCTTGATTGTATATCTCTTAAATGTCGACATATACACGTGTAATTTAGTTTACGAGGATTTTTCAATGACGAGAACCTCGATCAGAGATTAAAAATGGAGTAAGGTTCACAATGGTGTAAAACTAAAATGGGATATACCGGGCTAGGATTCAAGTTACAGGAACAACTGCCAAACCAACCACCTAAGAATGGAATCTTCGAGCGCAAACACTTGACAACCTCCTGGAATCAGCTTTTCTTGCCACTAGACCTTTCTCCATCAATTAGGAATCTGATGCCGTCAATAAAAACATTCCTTAAATTGTAGCCATTTTTTGATTGTTTATTTTTTGGTGTCTAATCTGCATATATATCACCATTGCTCTTGATTATCTTGACTATATATCTCTTAAATGTCAACATATACACGTGTGATTTAGTTTACGAGGATTTTTCACTGCCGAGAACCTCGATCAGAGGGTAAAAAAGGAGTGAGGTTCACAATGGTGTAAAACTAAAATGGGATATCCCGGGCTAGGGTTCGAGTTACAGGAACAGGGGCCAAACCAACCACCCAAGAATGGAATTTTCAAGCAAAAACACTTGATAAACCTCCTAGAAGCAGCTTTTCTTGCCACCAGACCTTTCTCCATCAATTAGAAATCTGATGCCGTCACTAAACACATTCCTTAAATTGTAGCTATTTTTAGATTGTTTATTTTTTTTGTGTCTAATCCACATATATATCACCATTGCTCTTGATTTTCTTGATTGTATGTCTCTTAAATGTCAACATATACACGTGTGATTTAGTTTACAAAGATTTTTCAATGCCGAGAACCTCGATCAGAGAGTAAAAAATGTGTAAGGTTCACAATGGTGTAAAACTAAAATTGGATATACCGGGCTAGGATTCGAGTTACAGGAACAAGGGCCAAACCAACCACCCAAGAATGGAATCGTCGAGCGAAAACACTTGACAACCTCCTGGAGGCAGCTTTTCTTGCCACCAGACCTTTCTCCCTCAATTAAAAATCTGATGCCGTCATAAATCACATTCCTTAAATTGTAGCCATTTTTGAGTGTTTATTTTTTTGTGTCTAATCCACATATATATCACAATTGCTCTTGATTTTCTTGATTGTATGTCTCTTAAATGTCAATATATACATGTGTGATTTAGTTTACGAAGATTTTTTATTGTCGAGAATCTCGGTCAAAAAGTAAAAAAGGTGTAAGGTTCACAATGGTGTAAAACTAAAATGGGATATACCGGGCCAATATTCGAGTTACAGGAACCAGGGCCAAACCAACCACCCAAGAATGGAATCATCGAGGGAAAACTCTTGACAACCTCCTGGAAGAAGATTTTCTTGCCACCAGACCTTTCTCCATCAATTAGGAATCTGATGACGTCACTAAACACATTCGTTAAATTGTAGCCATTTTATGAGTGTTTATTTTTTGGGGTCTAATCTGCATATATATCACCATTGCTCTTGTTATTCTTGACTGTATACCTCTTAAATGTCAACATATAAACGTGTGATTTAGTTTACAAAGATTTTTCAATGCCGAGAACCTCGATAAGAGAGTAAAAAAGGCGTAAGTTTCACAATGGTGTAAAACTAAAATGGGATATACCGGGCTAGGATTCGAGTTACAGGAACAAGGGCCAAACCAACCACCCAAGAATGGAGTCATCGAGCGAAAACACTTGACAACCTCCTGGAAGCAGCTTTTCTTACCACCAGAATTTTCTCCATTAATTAGGAATCTGATGCCGTTACTAAACACATTCCTTAAATTGTAGCCATTTGTTGAGTGTTTATTTTTTGGTGTCTAATCCGCATATATATCACCATTGCTCTTGATTTTCTTGATTGAATATCTCTTAAATGTCAACATATACACGTGTGATTTTGTTTACGAAGATTTTTCAACGCCGAAAACCTCGATCAGAGATTAAAAAAGGCGTAAGGTTCACAATGGTGTAAAACTAAAATTTGATATACCGGGGCTAGGATTTGAGTTACAGGAACAAGGGCCAAACAAACCACCCAAGATTGGAATCATCGAGCGAAAACACTTGACAACCTCCTGGAAGCAGCTCTTCTTACCACCAGACCTTTCTCCATCAATTAGGAATCTTTGATGCCGTCACTAAACACATTCCTTAAATTGTAGCCATTTTTTTATTGTTTATTTTTTGGTGTCTAATCTTGCATATATATCGCCATTCCTCTTGATTTTCTTGACTGTATATCTCTTAAATGTCGACATATACACGTGTGATTTAGTTTACGAGGATTTTTCAATGCCGAGAACCTCGATCAGAGATTAAAAATGGAGTAAGGTTCACAATGGTGTAAAACTAAAATGGGATATACCGGGCTAGGATTCAAGTTACAAGAACAACTGCCAAACCAACCACCTAAGAATGGAATCTTCGAGCGCAAACACTTGACAACCTCCTGGAATCAGCTTTTCTTGCCACTAGACCTTTCTCCATCAATTAGGAATCTGATGCCGTCAATAAAAACATTCCTTAAATTGTAGCCATTTTTTGATTGTTTATTTTTTGGTGTCTAATCTGCATATATATCACCATTGCTCTTGATTATCTTGACTGTATATCTCTTAAATGTCAACATATACACTTGTGATTTATTTTACGAGGATTTCTCATTGCCGAGAACCTCGATCAGAGGGTAAAAAAGGAGTGAGGTTCACAATGGTGTAAAACTAAAATGGGATATCCCGGGCTAGGGTTCGAGTTACAGGAACAGGGGCCAAACCAACCACCCAAGAATGGAATTGTGGAGCGAAAACACTTGACAACCTTCTAGAAGCAGCTTTTCTTGCCACCAGACCTTTCTCCATCAATTAGGAATCTGATGCCGTCACTAAACCCATTCCTTAAATTGTAGCTATTTTTAGATTGTTTATTTTTTTGTGTCTAATCCACATATATATCACAATTGCTCTTGATTTTCTTGATTATATGTCTCTTAAATGTCAACATATACACGTGTGATTTAGTTTACAAAGATTTTTCAATGCCGTGAGCCTCGATCAGAGAGTAAAAAAGGTGTAAGGTTCACAATGGTGTAAAACTAAAATTGGATATACCGGGCTGGGATTCGAGTTACAGGAACAAGGGCCAAACCAACCACCCAAGAATGGAATTGTCGAGCGAAAACACTTGACAACCTCCTGGAGGCAGCTTTTCTTGCCGCCAGACCTTTCTCCCTCAATTAAAAATCCGATGCCGTCACAAATCACATTCCTTAAATTGTAGCCATTTTTGAGTGTTTATTTTTTTGTGTCTAATCCACATGTATATCACCATTGCTCTTGATTTTCTTGATTGCATGTCTCTTAAATGTCAATATATATACGTGTGATTTAGTTTACGAAGATTTTTTAATGCCGAGAATCTCGGTCAGAAAGTAAAAAAGGCGTAAGGTTCACAATGGTGTAAAACTAAAATGGGATATACTGGGCCAATATTCGAGTTACAGGAACCAGGGCCAAACCAACCACCCAAGAATGGAATCATCGAGCGAAAACTCTTGATAACCTCCTGGAAGCAGATTTTCTTGCCACCAGACCTTTCTCCATCAATTAGGAATCTGATGCCGTCATTAAACACATTCCTTAAATTGTAGCCATTTTTTAGTGTTTATTTTTTGGTGTCTAATCCGCATATACATCACCATTGCTCTTGTTTTTCTTGACTGTATACCTCTTAAATGTCAACATATACGCGTGTGATTTAGTTTACTATGATTTTTCAATGCCGAGACCCTCGATCCTAGAGTAAAAAAGGCGTAAGTTTCACAATGGTGTAAAACTAAAATGGGATATACCGGGATAGGATTCGAGTTACAGGAACAAGGGCCAAACCAACCACCAAAAAATGGAGTCGTCGAGCGAAAACACTTGACAACCTCCTGGAAGCAGCTTTTCTTGCCACCAGACCTTTCTCCATCAATTAGCAATCTGATGCCGTCACTAAACACATTCCTTAAATTGTAGCCATTTTTTGATTGTTTATTTTTTTGTGTCTAATCCATATATATATCACCATTGCTCTTGATTTTATTGACTGTATATATCTCTTAAGTGTCAACATACACAGGTGTGATTTAGTTTACAAATATTTTTCAATGCCGAGAACCTCGATCAGAGAGTAAAAAAGGCGTAAGGTTCACAATTATGTAAAACTAAAGTTGGATATACTGGGCTAGGATTCGAGTTACAGGAAAAAGGCCCAAACCAACCATCCAAGAATGGAATCGTCGAGCGAAAACACTTGACAACCTCCTGGAAGCAGCTTTTCTTGCCACCAGACCTTTCTCCATCAATTCGGAATCTGATGCCGTCACAAATCACATTCCTTAAATTGTAGCCATTTTTTGAGTGTTTGTTTTTTGGTGTCTAATCCGCATATATATCACCATTGCTCTTGATTTTCTTGACTGTATATCTCTTTAATGTCAACATATACACGTGTGATTTAGTTTACCAAGATTTTTCAATGCCGAGAACCTCGATCAGAGAGTAAAAAAGGCGTAAGGTTCACAATGTTGTAAAACTAAAATAGGATATATATCGGGCTAGGATATGAGTTACAGGAACAGGGGCCAAACCAACCATCCAAGAATGGAATCGTCGAGCGAAAACACTTGACAACCTCTTGGAAGCAGCTTTTCTTGCCACCAGACCTTTCTCCATCAATTAGGAATCTGATGTTGTCGCTAAACACATTCCTTCAATAGTAGCCATTTTTTGAGTGTTTATTTTTGGTGTCTACTCCGTATATATATCACCATTGCCCTTGATTTTCTTGACTGTATATCCCTTAAATGTCAACATATATATGTGTGATTTAGTTTACTATGATTTTTCAATGCCGAGTACCTCGATCAGAGAGTAAAAAAGATGTTTGGTTCATAATGGTGTAAAATTAAAATGGGATATACCAGGCTAGGGTTCGAGTTACCGGAACAAGGGCCAAACCAACCACCCAACAATGGAATCGTCGAGCGAAAACGCTTGACAACCTTCTGGAAGCAGCTTTTCTTGCCACCAGACCTTTCACCATCAATTAGGAATCTGATGCCGATACTAAACACATTCCATAAATTGTAGCAATTTTTTTAGTGTTAATTTTTTGGTGTCTAATCCACATATATATCACCATTGCTCTTGATTTTCTTGACTGTATATCCCTTAAATGTCAACATATATATGTGTGATTTAATTTACTAAGATTTTTCAATGCCGAGAACCTCGATCAGAGAGTAAAAAAGGCGTAAGGTTCACAATGGTGTAAAAATAAAATGGGATACCGGGATAGGATTCGAGTTACAGGAACAAGGGCCAAACCAACCACCCAAGAATGGAATCGTCGAGCGAAAACACTTGACTACCTCCTGGAAGCGGCTTTTCTTGCCACCAGACCTTTCTCCATCAATTAGCAATCTGATGCCGTCACTAAACACATTCCTTAAATTGTAGCCATTTTTTATTGTTATTTTTTTTTGTGTCTAATCCACATATATATCACCCTTGCTCTTGATTTTGTTGAGTGTATATCTCTTAAATGTCAACATATACACGTGTGATTTAGTTTACCAAGATTTTCAACGCCGAGAACCTCGATCAGAGAGTAAATAAGGCGTAAGGTTCACAATGGTGTAAAACTAAAATGGGATATACCGGTCTAGGATTCGATTTACAGGAACAAGGGCCAAACCAACCACCCAAGAATGGAATCGTTGAGCGAAAACACCTGGCAACCTCCTGGAAGCAGCTTTTCTTGCCACCAGAACTTTCTCCATCAAATAGGAATTTGATGTCCTCACTAAACACATTTCTAAAATTGTAGCCATTTTTTAAGTGTTTATTTTTTGGAGTCTAATCCACATATATATCACCATTGCTCTTGATTTTCTTGACTGAATATCTCTTAAATGCCAACATATACACGTCTGATTTAGTTTACGAAGATTTTTCAATGCCGAGAACCTCGATCAGAGAGTAAAAAAGGCGTAAGGTTAAAAATGGTGTAAAACTAAAATGGGATATACCGGGCTAGGATTCGAATTTACAGGCACAAGGGCCAAACGAACCCCCCATGAATGGAATCGTCGAGCGAAAACACTTGACAACCTCCTGGAGGCAGCTTTTCTTGCCACCAGACCTTTCTCCATCAAGTAGGAATCTGATGCCGTCACTAAACACATTCCTAAAATTGTAGCCATTTTTTGAGTGTTTATTTTTTGGTGTCTTATCCGCATATATATCAACATTGCTCATGATTTTTTTGACGGTATATCTCTGAAATGTCAACATATACACGTGTCATTTAGTTTACAAAGATTTTTCAATGCCGAGAACCTCGATCAGAGAGTAAAAAAGTCGTAAGGTTAACAATGGTGTAAAACTAAAATGGGATATACCTGGCTAGGTTTAGAGTTACAGGAACAAGGGCCAAACCAACCACCCATGAATGGAATGGTCGAGCGAAAACACTAGACAACCTCTTGAAAGCAGCTTTTCTTGCTACCAGACATTTCTCCATCAATTAGGAATCTGATGTCCTCACTAAACACATTTCATTAATTGTAGCCATTTTTTGAGTGTTTATTTTTTTGGTGTCTAATCCGCTTATATATCATCATTCCTCTTGATTTTCTTAAGTGTATATCTCTTAAATGTCAAAATATACAAGTGTGATTTGGTTAACGAAGATTTTTCAAAGCCGAGAACCTCGATCAGAGAGTTAAAAAGGCGTAAGATTCACAATGCTGTAAAACTAAAATGGGATATACCGAGCTAGGATTTGAGTTACAGGAACAAGGGCTAAACCAACCACCTAAGAATGGAATCGTTGAGCGAAAACACTTAACAACCTCCTGGATGCAGCTTTTCTTGCCACCAGACCTTTCTCCATCAATTAGGAATATGATGCCGTCACTAAACACATTCCTTAAATTGTTGCCATTTTTTATTGTTTATTTTTTGGTGTCTAATCCGCATATATATCACCATTGATCTTGATTTTCTTGACTGTATATCTCTTAAATGTCAACATATACACGTTTGATTTTGTTTACGAAGATTTTTCAATGCCGAGAACCTCGATCAGAGAGTAAAAAGGGTGTAAGGTTCACAATGGTGTAAAACTAAAATGGGATATAACGGGCTAGGATTCGAGTTACAGGAACAAGGGCCAAACCAACCACCCAAGAATGGAATCGTCGAGCGAAAACACTTGACAACGTTCTGGAAGCAGCTTTTCTTGCCACCAGACCTTTCTCCATCAATTAGGAATTTGATGCCGTCACTAAACACATTCCTAAAATTGTAGCCATTTTTTGAGTGTTTATTTTGTGGTGTCTTATCCGCATATATATCACCATTGCTCTTGATTTTCTTAACTGTATATCTCTTAAATGTCAACATATACACGTGTGATTTAGTTTACAAAGATTTTTCAATGCCGAGAATGTTGGTGCATTTATGTCTATCGCCTCCGTCAATATAGATCGTAGTAGAAATTTATTTATTCTAGCCTTATATTGTTATAATTAGATAGAAAAGGCAAGGTGGCAATATTGTAAATAAGAGGAAAGCTCTTATAAGCCTTGGCCTATAAATAGATGTGTTAGGGTTAGAGTTAAAAACATTTGAGACTTCTGGAATTTGGAGCTTTGGAGATCTAGACCTAGAGCGAGAAAGTCTAAAGAGAGAAAGTTATGTGTACGTGATTCACGTGCTGTACGTTTTCAGATCTATCAATAGAATCACCGATTATATTACGTCTCGTGTGTTCGGTCACGTTCATGTACGGATTCCGCACATCACACGTTCGGTTCGTAATCGTTACTGAGTCGAAAACTGGTCCTAACAAGTGGTATCAGAGCAGGAGCTCGATTGCACGGATCAAACACACAATTTCGCTCGAGAAAACATCAGATTCAGATCAAAAATCGCATTTGATTTGCTCAATTTCTTCATCTTTTTCCTATTCTTCAACTTTCTTACTGAAAAACGCCAAATTAAACAAGATTTTACGGTTAAAATCAGCTAATTTTTGGATATGTTGTGCGAAAACATTTGATTTACAACCCTACAAATTTTTCAGAATCTAATTCTAAGCCGTTTGTGAGAAATCTAAGATTTTTGGTTCGAAGATATTTTCAAAATGCTTGCTGTTACTGTTGGTGTTCTATTGGATGTCACCAGATCGGACACCCACCCGATCGGGCCGTAATCTGATCCATTGTCCTCACTTGATCAAGTCAATTGGTCAAACTTGTATAGTCAAGTCAACTTTCTCGGACATTAAAGCACACTATTTTCACAGTTCATTTAATTCATATTAGCTCGGTCCAATCAGGTACATATTAGTGGAATGGCCCATGTGCTTTGACTGAATACTTGTCTCGGCCCAATGAATATTGAATTTGATTAATTGTTGTCGGCCATTGTATTAAAAGAGGTAATAGTTTGTTCAGATTGCATGTGCATGTGGCCAGTTTGCATGTGTGTGGTGTGACTCGATCGAACAACAACTCGATCGAACAGCAGCTTTGTGGTATCCATCGATCGAACAGCAACTCGATCGAACAGCAGCTCGATCGAACAATAACTTTGTGGTGTCCATCGATCGAACAACAACTCGATCGAACAGCAACTCGATCGAACAGCAGCTCGTTCGGAGTACCACCCGATTCGTTAAATTGAATTTTCAGGTGCTTTGACGAAGACTCATTGGTCAACGAACAATCATTGTTGACGAACACTTACTTGAGCGACGAACTCTTAAGTGTTGACGAACACTACATCCTATTAACGAACCTTAAGTCTGTTGAAGAACAATTCATTGTTTGATGAAACATAGTTTTGACGAACCTTCTTACGACGAACCCTTAAATACACGTGATCAACTATTAAAGTGTTGTCAATTCATTTAATGATTCACGTGATCATTTCTTGGCCCAAGATCTCAAAGTGAGCAGCCATTTATCAAGATTACATATGTCCACGTGATCATTTCTTGGCCCAAGATCTCAGAGATAAAAGCATTAATTTTTGCATGAGAATTGAGTAAAGTTGTCAGCTCATTTAGAAAGGTGATTGTCAAAGACTCGTACCCATCCGATCGGACAGCATTCCCATCCGGTCGAACAGCATTCCTATCCGGTCGAGCTAACCCATCCAGTCGAACAACTTCTGTCCATCCGCTCGGGTCACAAATGCTCATCCGAACGAAGTCTATTAGGCCTATCTGATCCAAGTGTTTGATATTTTTGTTGTAACTGATCATTGTTATTTGATTGTTTCTTGTGCTGTGATTTACAAGGTGTGAATATCAAGGAAATAAAATCATGGCTGAAATGAAAGTGAAAACGAGAGAAGAAATTCTGAAAGAGAAAACCGAAAGAGAGAGATTCTTTGCTGGTTGCAGAATTAAGAAAATGCAAGAAGAGTATGAAAATGATGTATGCAATAAAAGATACGACAAGAAGAAAGATTGCTATGTCAACAAAAATGGTGATCCTGTCGTTCATCGAATGGAAGTTGTTTTTGATGATGTTGTTGCAGTAATCCCTTTGTCTGGTGAATACTACTCAAACATAGCAAAAGATAATACTTATCTAAAAAGGTTGGACAAGATAATATATGACGTGATGACCGCGAGTTTGAAAAAGAGGGATGAAGAGAGGATGAAAAAGAATGTAGAAGAATTGGTTGATGATCTGAACAAAGTTGTCGAGGAAGTGAAAGTTGAAGCTCTGAAAGTTGAGGGTGTGAAGATAGAAGAGGAAGAGAAGGTGATAAAAGAAGTTGTTAAAGAAAAGGCTGCTACTGAAAAATAGCAGGCTATTGAGGAAGACAAGAGAAGAAGAAGAAGAAGAAGAAGAAGAAGAAGAAGAAGAGGTGAAGAATGAGAGTTTGAATGATATTATTGATAGTGCTGGTGTTGGTGAAAAACAAATAAAGAGTGAAACTAATCAGACACAGAAGGAAGCAAAAGCCGAAGTGCCAATCACTGAGGTAAAAACTGAATCTGAAATCTTAAAAATTGCTGAACAGTGCAAGAACAGCATGGAAACGTGCAGTGCTTGTACTGAAAAAGATGAAACACTCAGAAAAAGAGATCTAGAATTTACTAAAATCGAAGAAGTTTTCAAAAATAAATGCAAAGAGATGCTTAAAATGAATAAGTTTTGAAAGATAATGATTAAAAGATAACACAAAAATGCAAGAGTTTAGAAAAAGAAAATGAGATTTTGAAAGAAAAGGTTTCAAAAATGACAGAAGAATGTTAACAAAAAGAAAATGCATGTCAGGAAATGAAGAAAGAGTATTATTCAATAAAATTGGCTTATCACATTACAAAAGAGTCATTTGAAAATGTGAAAAGTAAAATGAAACATGTTCAATCCAGACTGAGATACTGTTCTGAAACAACTGATACGCTTAAGCGACAATATTCAATAAAGCAACAAGTTGTCAATTCTTACATTGAGGATGTTGCTATGCTAAAACGTCAAATAGCTGATTTAGAACAGGATAACAACAAGTTACATAGTTATCATGCGTCATAATATGTGCTTGAAAGAATTTTCAACATAAAACCGGGTGATGATGATTCTGAGAAAAACAAGAAAGGTATTGGCTCAGAGTTTCATCAAGTCCCTCCACCGGAAAAGTTTGCATTTTATGATGATGAGAAAGTCGAAAAAGCTTTCAACATGGTCGATCAATTGCCAGATAACATTGACGTAACCTATTCCAAATCTGATGATTCAAGTAATTCAGAGGTGATATGTAAGGTCGTTGAAAGCGTGTTGAAAGAAGAGTCGGTTGAAACAGGTAAATCTGAATCACAGGATGAAAATGAAGGTAGTTTTCATGAAAAATATCTGAAAAACTCAAAATCTGAGAAAAATTTGAATGATGATTCAAAAGGATTGGTTTATACCATGATTGGATCGGACAAATTATTCTTAGATATTGTATTCCCGATTCAGAATGTGATTTCAGAAAAGGTTGATAAAGTTTTCAACATGATTGAAATTGAAAAGTCTGAAATTCCAAAGTTTGCCGGAAAAGGTCACAAAACTTTTTTATAACAAACCTGGTATCAAAAAGAAAAACAAGAAGGCTAGGTTGGGTTATAAGAAGAAACAAAGTTGGAATAAAAATGAAAAAGCAAATTATCAGAAACAAATGAATTTTGTTCACGGAACAAGTTCCGAAGAAGAGAAAGAACTCCAATTCAAACGACAGTCTAATGAAGAGTTCTATGCTCAGAAAAAGTAACAACAACATGTCAAAGATGTGTCAAAGTGAACATGTTTCAAATGCGATCAAACAGGACATCTTGCTCGCAAGTGTCCAAATCTGAAACCTGTTGATATTGAGACGAAAAAGAAGTCTAATGATGTTGAAAAACAAAAATCTGAGGATGTGAAACAACGGTCAACCAGATTTGATTCAAAACAAACTTGGAGGTACAACACAAACAAGTTTGCTTCGAATCAAACTTGGAAATCAAATTCAAATAGATTCGATTCAAGACAGACCTAGAATTCTCACACACCCAGATTTAGAACAACACAAAGTTGGAGAACAAATGTCGATGCAACAAAACCACAACAGTTTTGGAAACCAACTATTGTTCAAAATCAAAATGTTCAAAAAGATTCACATTTTTACAAAAGAGGTACTCCAAAAGGTCAAATATGGTCTGTTAAGAGACAAATCGCTTTGGTAAATGATGAAAAAGATGAAGTGAAAATTGACAAAGTCTTTGTACAAAATGACAAAGATTTTCCAAAGTTAAATGATGCATATTGTGTTGAAATGCCTAAGGTCCAACAGACCTGGGCAAAATTGTTCAAGTAATTGAGTAATTTGAATGTGCAGGTGCTTCCGAAGAAATCAGAAAGTCAACAAGAAGAGTGTCGGAGCAGCCTGGCACGAGGAGAGGAGGCTGCTGAACCCTACGACTGTTAAACAGGGAGTTTGTTCTTTCTGTACATAAATAAACAGTATTTCAAAAACCCTAAAAATTTAAAATTTAAAAACCAAAAATATGTTTCTATATTCTCAAAAAAAATTGAAAAATCAAAAATATGTTTGTTTTTAAATTTTGTCAAAAATTCAAAAAAAAAATATGTTGATTGAATATGCCGAAACCCTCACGGCGGAACAAACATGATTAATTTCACAAGATTGAAAAACAGTTTTCAAACTGTAAAAAATAAATGTGTTGTAAATCATGGGGGTACGAAATTTGACAACCTGATAAATAGAAATGTTATATTTTCTACAAAACAGAGCATGAAAAGCAGAAAATGGATGGCAAGACAAAGCTATCAGTATCGGTTTGTCAAATTTCCTTTAAATGTTTTGAATTTTAGGGGGAGTAAGAAATTGTCAGAAAATCCAAAAACATTAGAAAATTTGAAAAAGCCAAAAACATGGTAAATTCAATATTGAGTTTTTGTGTAAAAAGAGTAAATGATAGTACATCAGTAGACAATCACTGTACGCTAAAGAAATGATAAGATAAATGTGATAAACGGTCTCACTAATGATATGCCAGTAGGTTTTTACACACTTAGTAGATTGTTTTCGAGATATAAACCTAAATATCAAATACTTACTTATCTCGTGGGGAACATCTTTCGGATATATAGGTAACCCCTGAAATCTTGTTTGAAGGGCTTTCTATTTCTGACATACTACGTCTTTGTACGTGATGATATCTGGGGTATTATACCGGGACTTCTGATTTTGCGGGAGCAATAGCCTAGTCCTCGTATAATACTCTACACTACTTTAATCATAAAGCCCACCCTCAGCATAAAAAATGATGAAACATTGAAAAATGCTAATCATGTGCTGTTGAAGAAAAGATCCCCAAACGGGACACATCTAAAAGTTGAGCCACCATCTCTTTGTCTGAACGGAAGTTCTAACCTGAGCTCTCATGGCCTCGCATTACCCATTTACAGATATCATTAGTGCACATTCACCTGTAAGACTGAATATAGGAGTCTGGATACGGGAGTATATTCTGAGGTGGGACACGCGAATAAGTTAAGTCCTTAAAAACACTAATCCGTATCTCGAATCGATTGAACTTTATGTGAAACTTTAATACTGACAATCTAAGTGAATCGTTTAGAACTTAAAGTGTTTAAAGCTCAACGGTACTAGTGATTTGTCATAAACTGATATGATCCTCTGACGCGAACTCAAACAAAAATATTGTCTGTAAATGTCACACCTTGACCACGTAAAACAACAAAACGTGGCGGAAACGTCGAGGAGTGTTGTAACAGAATCATTGTTTCACAACCATGGGTTAAACAGTTTCGTTTTATTGAATTAAATGTATTACATTACATTGGAATTAGAAACAAAACATGAACAAATAAACTTTCATTGTTATTAAGTCGCTAAGGCCTCGTCCATTCCTATGTGAGCGTACACAAATATCATCATCAAATATCACCAACTATGGTACCTGAAACACACGTGAAAATACGTCAGCATAAAAATGTCGGCGAGTACATAGGTTTTATATGAGTGTCAGACTCATGGCTCATTTTACATGTTGCAATACTTATTTAAAAACCTTATTTTAAAAAGTATAGTATTGCGACATAATTAACCAACTCAAAACAAATTGGTTATAATTTATAAAATCTCGTAGCCATGATTCTTAACTCCAAAGCATTTGTTTAATTAAATCAAATTGTAAAACATCTCGTAAAAACTCGTTAATAAAACTTGTATGGTTTATATTATTCAGAAAACATAATTGTGTGACATTGTTTCAAAATCGTTTACCCAAGTGATCTAGATAACGCAACGATATATAATGTGTTAAAAGCACTTATATATAGGAAGTACCAGCGGCGTATCCACCATGCTTTTAACACATTACACCCACCCTGTTACCTAATCACTTCCCTAACCCAATGGCTCCAACAGTTAAAAATGGTTCACATACATCAAATGGTTACAAATGGTTCACATACATCCAATGATTCCAAATGGTTCACATACATCCAATGATTACAAACGGTTCACATACATCCAACGATTACAAATGGTTCAAAACGTAAAACAATTTTGCTAGCATGTTAAGTGAACATACATAGCAAAACATAATGAAATCATGTACTAATAGTGTACTAATGAACATAGCAAGTATATGATATGAAAACATGGAAAGCATGAAAATAACATGTAGGCACATGTGTTTCACCCCAAAACATTTGGAAAACAGTAAAAGAGGGGTCTATGTACTCACTTGATATTGCTTAATAGTCTTTAGATAACCACCAAGCAACGCTAGAAGGATCACGGAAGTCAAACGGCACCAAATATAGGTAACTAAGTTAATAAACGGACCTAAATCGGAGGATTGGATAAAATGTGGTTTCGTAAACCAAATGAGTATAGGAACTCATGTAATATGGTTTAACAAAGCCTACATTCTAAAACGAAACCTATCCTAAGTGCTTATGACCCATTACGACTCGTTAAGGTAGCTTACGCCACTTTAACGCGTCATTCATGTAAAACGCGTTCGGAATGCCTAACTAGTCCTATGACAAGTATTATATGCCTTAACATGTCTAATAATGTTACCTAATCAGTTTAGATGTGAAAATTTAGGTTACATATGCTTAAAATGAATTTATGCGTAAAAAGGGCATTTTGGTAATTTTCCTAAGGCATATAAACTACCTATCATACAACTAACTAAACGAAGTGACAATAAGGTATAACCTCGGAAGTTTATTCCCTATACAACTATGGTCACCGAATGTGCTTGGTCGGATTCTAATGATCGACCAAACGAGTATGGTTTGAAAGTATAAGCGATTGTTTAAATCGCTTACCTTACGACCCTATATAAGCATTAAACCTAAAGTGACGAGCTAAACATGTTAAAAAATGTTTAACAAAGTTAGAAAACAGGTTTGATATCAAAACAAACGGTTTTGATACCTAAAAGTAGTTTGGTTACAAAATACGCAAGAATACGTATTTTGGCCGAAACTACGACTCGCCACTATGCCTAGATAA
>JARYGA010059328.1:0-12731 GCA_030545235.1 Helianthus tuberosus | reverse complement strand
CTTAAGGTTAAGGCTGAACATCAGCGTCCTTCTGGTTTATTGGTGCAACCAGAGATCCCAGTTTGGAAATGGGAAAACATTACTATGGATCTCATTACTAAACTTCCGCGCACAAAGAAAGGTCATGATGCCATCTGGGTAGTTGTTGATCGTCTTACTAAATCAGCGCATTTCTTGCCAATCCGTGAGGATTTTTCTGCTGATAAACTTGCTAAAATCTATGTGGATGAAATTGTAGCTCGACATGGTGTTCCTTTGAACATCATTTCTGACAGAGATGCTCGTTTCACTTCTCATTTTTGGAGAACCATGCAATCTGCCATGGGGACCCAACTTAATCTGAGCACGGCTTATCATCCGCAAACGGATGGTCAATCTGAAAGAACAATCCAGATTCTGGAGGATATGCTTAGATCTTGTGTGATCGATTTTGGTGGTAGTTGGGATTCACATCTTCCGTTGATTGAATTCTCCTACAACAACAGTTATCACTCCAGCATCAAAATGGCTCCTTTCGAGGCTCTCTATGGTCGAAAATGTCGTTCACCAGTCTGCTGGAATGAGATCGGCGAGGCTCAACTTACTGGACCTGCCCTCATTTTAGAGACAACTGACAAGATAAAGAAAGTTCGTGATAACCTTCAGACAGCTAGAAGCCGTCAAAAGAGTTACGCGGACCCAAAACACAAGCCCTTGGAATTTCAAGTCGGTGATCGAGTATTACTTAAGGTCTCATCTTGGAAAGGTGTGATCAGATTTGGAAAGAAAGGAAAACTTGCACCTAGATACGTTGGACCATTCAAGATCGTCGAAAGAATCGGTAAGGTAGCCTACAGACTTGAGTTACCTCCTGAACTTGGAAATGTTCATCCAACCTTTCACGTGTCCAATCTCAAGAGGTGTTTAGCTGATGAGAACCTCCACATACCGCTTGACGAAATTCGTGTTGACAAAACACTGAAATTTGTTGAGAAGCCAATGGAAATCATGGAACGTGAAGTCAAGTGGCTTAAACGAAAGCACATTCCTTTGGTCAAAGTTCGCTGGGAAGCTAAACGTGGACCCGAGTTTACTTGGGAACGCGATGAACAAATGAAGGCGAAGTATCCGCATCTTTTCCCACGAGTTTCCTCTAAATAAATTTCGGGACGAAATTTCCACAAGTAGGGGAGACTGTAACATCTGTGCTTGTAATCATTGTGAATAGTTCAATTATCAATAAAACAATGTTATTTGATCCCAATGTTTGTTTGGTTGTGTTTTACATTTTTCATGTTTTGACTTTTATTCAATTTCAAACTCTATATCGCTCTCTGGAGAGTTATACGCAAACTGGTACGAAAACGTAATCAGTTTAATGCGACAAATACTCCGGAACATCAACATATACTTAACATACCTTAAATAACCTTTACATAACTTAGAAATAAGTTTTGAAGGCTTTGGTATGGCAAAAACAAGTTAATTCGCTTACAGGGACTAAACTTGACAAACTGCGAAAGTATGCCAATTTGAACTGTAACGAACATTCTGTAACATGAAAATAAGTTAAACATACCATAAATATCCTTTACATAGCTTAGAAATAGGCTTTGAGGGGTTCGGTGTGCTAAAATAAACTTTTGGGTCATTCAGGGACTAAAAGCGTCAAAAAGTGCACAAGTTTGCATTTTCGCGCATAACTTACGTTCTGAATACATCCGAACATCCAAAAAATTTATGTAAGCACTAAAATATTTTATTTTAGTGTTTGGCATGAGAAAAATCCATTCGTCGCACAATTTGGATCGTTTTTCGCGCTTATGCGCATTCCGTCGTAATTAAGCGAACCTCGCGATCGTACGACCAAACGAACCGACATCCGGGATATTTTTGAGCATGTTTCATGTCCACAATGTTTAGGCATCATTTTAGGGCCTTGAAAATGGCTTCACGAGCCTTAAACATGTCGGAAATGGCCTTAATACACAACGAGGACTGAATTGGAAGCTTTGGAAATTGGTTGCTGATCAGCGGGACCTTAGCGTGACACCTAGCCCCCTTGGCGTCACGCGAGGCCCCTTCTGATCAGCAAAAGCCATTTTTAACAGCTGTTAACAGCTGTTTAGCACTCCCAATCCAATTCCAAGTGTTGTTTCCTGCTTATGGGGGGCCAATATGATGTACATAAGCTTGCCAACATGTGTAGGGATGTGATCATTCCCTCTTCTCCAAGAAACAATCCTAACGGTGAACCGAAATCTATAAATACCCAACCCCATTCATTGCAATTTCTCTAAGTTGGGGTGTTTCATCACCTCATACCTGAGAATACTTGGATTATCAATCTTGCGGGGACCCTTTGTAAGTGTTCCTTCGTTCTTTTATTGCTTTTCGAGTCCGAAAGTCAAATTTGTTTGACTTTCTGCATTGACCAGTTTATGGTCAATGCGAAGTTCGTATGAACTTCATAACGTGAGCGTGATCACGATGGTTATAGTCCCTAGTGACTATACCTACTGATTACCACGTTATCTAGGCTCAGTGACGAGTCGTAGTTTCGGCCAAAATGCGCATTCTTGCGTATTTTGTAACCAAACTACTCTTAGGTATCAAAACCGTTTGTTTTGATACCAAACCTATTTTCTAAACTTAGTTAAGCATGTTTTAACATGCTTAGCTCGTCACTTTTAGTTTAGTGCTTATATAGGGTCGTAAGGTAAGCGATCTAAACAATCGCTTATACTTTCGAACCCGACCCGTTTGGTCGATCATTAGGATCCGACCAAGCACATTAGGTGACCATAGTATATAGGGAATAACCTTCCGAGGTTATACCTTATGGTCACGACGTTTAGTTAGTTGTATGATAGGTAGTTTATATGCGTTAGGTAAATGACCAAAATACCCTTTTTACGCCAAAATTCATTTTAAGCATATGTAACATAACTTTTGGTATCTAAACTGATTTGGTAACAATATTAGATATGTTAAGGCATATTTTACTTGTCATAGGACTAGTTAGACGTTCCGAACGCGTTTTACGCGAACGACGCGTTTAAGTAGCATAAGCTACCTAAACGGGTCGTAATGGGTCGTAAGCACTTAGGCTAGGTTTCATTTAGTATGTAGGCTTTGTTAAACCATACTACATGAGTTCCCATACTCATTTGGTTTACGAGCCCTCATCCTATCCGATCTTCCGATTTAGGTCCGGTTTATTAATGTAGTTACCTATATTAGGTGCCGTTGGATATCCGTGATCTCTAGCATTGTTTGGTTGTTATTCGAGGACTACTAAGCAATCTCAAGTGAGTACATAGAACCCCCCTCTTTAACTGTATTCAAACTGTTTTGGGGTGAAACACATGTGCCTACTTGTTACTTTCATGCTTTCCTGTTTTCACATCATATACCTGCTATGTTTGTTAGTACATTATAGTACATGATTTCATTACATTTCATGCTATGTATGCCCATTGTGTGCGTACTTAGTACATCGTTTTACATTACATTTTATGCTATGTATGTCCATTGTGTGCATACTTAGTACATTGTTTTACATTACATTTCTGCTATGTATGTTGACTGATAGCATGCTAGCACATTGATTTACATGACTTTTCTGCTTTGTGTGTTAACTTAGCATACTTAGTACATTGTTTTCACATGACATGTATACAATTGCTATGACATTTGGTTTGCATAAACGAGACTTTTATACATTCATTAACATTTGCTACGCCGCTCGGGAGTAAGTAGTGGTACCATAGGACTTGACAAATCCCATTCCTGACATCTCGGGTTTGTTTGGATGTAAGGAATGACTGAATCCGAAAACATTTATTTTGATAACCTTGACTAAAAGGGTTGTCCGACTGTCTCAAGGCTTGAATGTATGCGTTAACTTACCACATAAATGTTCGTATCAATGTAACATCCATTACTTTGCAAAACATAACTTTTTGATATATTCAAAATACTTTGTTTTGTACATTTCTATATTTGGATTATGTGACAATACTTTACTTACAATACATAACATTTGTTACACATTACTTGACTACTTTTGGACTTTTTAACATTCGACATGGCTTATACAAGGACTTTTTGGACAATTGGTTTAAACATGGACTTTATTCATTGGTGGTTTTGTTTAAGTGATTTAAGTAACGAGGCGTGTGTAATATGATACAAGCATGGTGGATACGCCGCTAGTACTTCCTATATATAAGTGTTTGTATGGTATTACATATCGTAGCGTTATTTGAATCATTTCAATTTAGACATATAATATTTTATACAAATAACATATCTTTCACAAGACATTGCTTTACAAACAACTTACTTTATACAACACAGTTTACTTGGTTATACATTTAACCATACATTATTCTTTTATTTATACATATCCTTTGATCTTACAGCTTTTTAAATGATTTACAAAACAAAACAATTTACAAGGTTCATGACTGACTTTTGCTAAACAACTTTTTCTAAACTTATAAGTCATGAATCCTATTTTCACAAAACTTATGTATCTCACATGCATTTTTATGCTGACATACCTATTTTCACATGTGTTTTCAGGAGCTTTTGCATAGGATGATGATCGTGACACTAGGGCGGACCTGTGCCTTAGAGACATAAAATGAAGATAGACTTAGTTTAATTATGTTATAAACTCTTTGATTCCTGTTTAAAACAATGTAACTTTTATGTTGATAAATAAAATACAACTTTGTATGCCATGGTTATGAAACAATTAATTCTGTTACAACACTCCCCGACGTTTTCCGCCACGATTTGTATGTTATACATGGTCGAGGTGTGACAAAGCCCGCTATCCTGGCTTCATAAGCCATCTTAAGCCTGGCCTGAAGGAGGGAAAATACGACGGAACCCTTGAGGCCATCCCTGAATGAAGCCATATCTTGCTTATGTTGGACCTCGGCGACAACCAGCTCGATCTCAGCATTCTGAGTGGCCTTCTTCACTGCAGGTTAGGCATCCAGAGTCACCTTTTTTAACTTATCTTCATAATGTTGTGACCTGGCTACGACGATCTTCCCCTGATCCACGATAGTGATCTTAGCTTTCTACAACTTGGCCTCCGAGATCTTCACTATTTCACAAGCTTCGGTGTAGAGATACGCCAGACGCTCAAGACCCTACAAAACAGAACTCAGGTATTGTTAATATAATCTAACTAGGGTATCAATTCAGCATATGTGTGCAGGATGTAGGATAAGGATATTTACCTGGTGTTATGGGTCATTTTCTAAGCATACTTATCTTAAACTATATCCTGCTTTTAATTGTTTATCTGTGGTCAGGATACTGGACGGGGATATTGCTAACATCTTGGGTGATATCCTGAGGCATATCGAATTAATCACGTGCAGGTTGAAGACTGGGACTTGCCAACGGTCAAATGGACTCCATCTCCTCAAGACTCGGGTGTATTTGTTAAAGGAGAGACGTTGAACCCGAAAGACCAGGTCTACAACGTTCGACTAAGGAATATTCGTTGGATCCCGGTTATGTAGGATAGTTAGTTACATTTGTTTTACTATAAATAGATGGGGGCGGATCAGATTAAGGCACGACGCAACTTTCACACACTCTCGAACACTTCTGCTTTCTAGCTTTCAACAATCACTACACACAAACACTTGTAATCAAATTACATTGTAACACCTAGTTGATCCGCACCACATCCTGCACTGTATCTTGATATTTGAAGCAATAGAAGAACAAGGCAGCTGCGATTGCCAGCTCCCGAGGTTTTATGCCGGTGATCTAGATTGATCAAGGGCTTTCCTCGTACATCACGTGTCAACCTTTACATTTTCGCTCATTGTTTGATTGTAGATACAGCTCGATATCCTGAGCCGTATCCTGAAACTGTTTTCATAACTAATTTGGTTAACACATTTTTCACACATAATTTTAGCACACTACCTCACTTAACTAATTTGATCACTAAATTGCTTCGGTAATTTTTGACCAAAACAATTTGGCGCCCACCGTGGGGCAAGTGGTGCTACTTTTACTAAAAATCTTTGTGAAATCGTTAATCGGTTTTCTATTTTCAAAACTTTTTGCCACATTGTTTACAATGGCCTCAAGATCAAACATGAGCTCCTCCACTATGTCCGCTGCAACCTCTGCTACTATCGGTTTGGTGCTTCCACCACCTCCTCCAAGGATGCCATTTTCTTCACAACCTCAAGATGTTATCCCTACTCGGAGTGTTCAGGGATCTGCTCCCGTTTTAGCCTCTAATGATGAAATTCTAACTTTATTTGGAAGTGTGCAGGAACAAATGAGGCAGCAACAGGAAACTAACCACATGCTGTTAAGAGAAATACAATTCTTAAAAGCTAGCTCGAGTAGACCTGCTGAAGAAACTGTCACTCCCATACAGCCCAGGGCTTTGAACTTCAGTTCCGCAGTTTACACTGAGGATAACAGGGGGAATATCATCCCAAGCCATTCTCAGAATCATACCCCTGAGATACCCTCCTCGGTCAGGATGTCAACTGTGAGGAGTTCGGGATACGCTTCAGGATATGGCCAAAATGCTCAGACCGGTAATGTGTCAAATAATAATATTCTTGCTACTAACAACAATGGCTCTTTGCAGGATGCAGGTATGACGTCAACATTTACCAGGGAGCTCCAGAAATTGAAGGACATGATATCAAGCGTACCTGGAGTGGTCCAGCCAATTCCGGAAGTATCCCAAGACATCCACAGGATATCCCGCTTTGCATATCCTATCTGTGATGCTGAAATCCCAAAAAGATTTCAGACTCCTAACATGAAGCTGTATGATGGGACTACGGATCCTGAAGAGCATATTGCCCAGTATAGGGAAAGAATGGAGATTAACCCTATCCCTCCGGAGCTCAAGGAAGCATGCTTGTGCAAGGGTTTTGGGTCTACCCTGACAGGATCAGCCTTAAAATGGCTATTAAATGTCCCTCCTCACTCAATTACTTCGTTTGCTCATTTGGTTAATTTATTTAATAGTCAGTTTTCTTGCAGCCGGAGTTTTGAGAAACTAACCAGTGATCTTTACAGGATAACTCATGGGCCTCAGGAATCCTTGAGGGATTATGTGAACAAATTCAGTCGAGAATCCTTGGATATCCCACATCTTGATGTTGCAACAGCTGTGCAAGCTTTTAAGATGGGGTTGCAAAAGGATTCTCAGTTTTATCAGGATCTTGTAATGAATCCCTGCAGGAATCTCGACGAAGCTCGTAACAGGGCTTTGAGATATATCCGTTTGGAAGATGACAAGAAGATGCAGGAGAGGATGAATTCTACCTCAACCTATGAATCAACTAACAGGAAATCAGAATCCTCATATAAGCCATATCGCTCCAAGCCATATGGCAGAAATGATAACAAGAAAGTGAATGCTGTTGAAGACGAGGATCCTGAAGAATATCCTGATTTATCTGAATACTGCTTTTCTGTTAATATACCTGAGTTAATGTATGCTATGCAGGGTTTAGGGGACAAAGCTAGGTGGCCTCGAAAGAACCAGCAGAAAGCTGATTAGAAGGATAAATCTAAATGGTGTGCCTTCCATGAAGACTTCGGACATATGACCGAGGATTGCATTGCTTTAAGGAAAGAGATAAGTTACCTATTAAGCAAGGGGTATCTGAAGGACTTGCTGGGAAGAAAGAAGAATAAAGGGCAGGATCCCGAGAAGGATCCTGAACGAGCAGCATCACCCCCAGCAGATGCCAAGATAATTAACTTTATTTCAGGAGGATCCGACATTTGTGAGACTTCGTATTCGGCGGCTAAGAGACATGCAAAGGAAGCTAAGAGTGAAAGGGGAGACAAACCAGTCAGGATGACTACCCTCAAAACTGATAAAGTGATCACTTTCGATAGTGATGACAGGGATACTATTCAGAATCCTCACCATGATGCTTTGGTAATAACATTATATGTGGCTAACCATTTTGTACGCAGGATATTGGTGGACAACGGTAGTTCTGTCAATATAATTCAGCTGGAAACATTGAAAAGGATGAATGTATCTCCGATGGACATTACTTCGAAGTCCACTGTGCTCGTTGGTTTCAGTGGAGAAGCTAGGAATACCGTAGGGGAGATAAAGTTACCAGTATATGTTGAAGGGGTCAACTCGATACAACGCTTCTGTGTGATGGACTCCTTATCCTGCTATAACATCATACTGGGAAGACCATGGATTCACGATATGAAGGCTGTGCCATCAACATATCACCAATGCATCAAGATCCCTACCCCTTGGGGAGTTATCAATGTTGAAAGTGATCAGCAGGAAGCGAAAGAATGCTATTCATCCTCGATGAAATCTTCAAAGCCTAATCAAGCATAGCAATTAAAGATGCGGGCCCGGGATACCTTGGAAGCTTCGGAGCAGGATGTGAAGAAACTTATCCTGGATCAGAATAATCTTCGGTGCTTGAACAATCCTCAGGATATCTCGATGCATTGAACTAACATCCAATAATCCCTCCAGGATCTGAGTGCATGAATCACTTGAAGGATATGACAGGCATATCCAAAGACATTATCACTCACAAGCTGGCATTGACAGATCATTCCAAGCCTGTTCAGCAAAAAAGAAGAAAATTTGCTCCTGAGCGGAATACGATTATCCAAGAAGAAGTTGAAAGATTGTTGAAGTCCAGGATGATCAGAGAAGTCAAGTTTCCAAGATGGCTAGCAAACGTAGTTGTGGTACAGAAGAAAAACGGGAAATGGAGAGTCTGTGTAGACTACACGGACTTGAACAAGGCTTGTCCTAAAGACCCATTTCCTCTCCCTCATATCGATGCAATGGTAGATGCTACTGCTGGACATGAAATGTTAACGTTCATGGACGCATCCTCAGGATTTTAGCAGATTCAAATGGAGCCTTCGGACCAGGAGGATACTGCTTTCATGACACCAACAGGTATATATTGCTATACTGCCATGCCTTTCGGTTTGAAAAATGCAGGTGCAACATACCAGAGATTAGTGAACATGATGTTCAAAGATAAGCTGGGGGACACCATGGAGGTATATATTGACGATATGGTGGTAAAATCTAAAAAGGCTGAGGATCACCTCCAGGATATCAAGGGAGCATTTGATATCCTGGACCAGTACAACATGAAGCTGAATCCTGCCAAGTGCCATTTCGGAGTGGGGGCAGGAAAGTTTCTAGGATATATGGTGACAAAAAGGGGGATAGAGGCAAGCCCGGAGCAGATTAAAGCTATCCTGGATATAAAATCACCCCCGAATATGAAGGACGTACAACGGTTAACAGGCCGAGTAGCAGCTTTGAATAGATTTATTTCAAGATCCTCGGAAAAATGCAAGGAATTCTATGATATCCTCAAGAAGAATAAGAAATTTGAATGGGGAGCAAAGCATGAAGCAGCCTTGCAGGATTTGAAGCGATATCTCTCAACTGCACCTCTATTGATGAAGCCTGAAAATGGTGAACCACTGTCCCTATACCTCGCCGTATCAGGGAATGCTGTAAGTGCCGTTCTTATAAAAGACCATGAAGGTCAGCAATATCCTGTTTATTATGTTAGTAAAAGTTTGTTAGATGCTGAAACTAGGTATTCTCATTTAGAAAAATTGATATTAGCTCTAGTCATGGCATCGACAAAGCTTAGACATTATTTTGAGACACATAGGATCCATGTTAAAACCAACTATCCTGTTAAAAATGTGCTTAGGAAACCCGAGATGTCAGGCAGGATGGCCAAGTGGTCAGTAAAGTTACGTGCTTATGAGTTAGTATATGAACCTAGAAATGCCATAAAGTCTCAGGCTTTAGCTGACTTTGTGGCTGATTTCAGTAGTGATATTCAGGATGAGGTAGACCTAGAAGTTCAACAGTTAGGAGAATCCTCAGGATCCTGGACATTATATACTGATGGTGCATCTAATGTAAGAGGAGTAGGATTGGGAATACTACTAAAATCGCCACAGGGGGACATATTACCCCAGGCTATTAGGTGTGAATTTCCTGCTACTAATAATGAGGCAGAATATGAGGCTTTAATTGCAGGATTAGAGTTGGCTAAAAATATGAATATCAAGAATTTGCAAGTATATGTTAACTCCTTGTTAATTACTAACCATTTTAATGGATCCTACGCAGTCAAGGGTGAGAAATTAATCGAATACCTCGATATTCTCAAAAAATTAGCAGGATATTTCGATATTTTTACACTTGAACAGGTACCAAGGGAGGATAATGCTGAAGCAGATGCCTTAGCAAATCTGGGATCATCGATCAAGATACCAGAAGGGACCCAAATACCGATATTACATATCTTGTATCCTGCAACGAATCCTCAGGATAAAGAAGTAGCGGGTATTCAGGATTCTGGAGCAGAATATACGGAAAATGATCCTAGATCTTGGACGGCTCCAATTATAAAATATCTCAAGGAAGGAGATATCCCCGGAGATGAAAATCTTAAGGCATTTAGGATGAAGGTATCACGATTCACTATTATAAATAATGTTTTATACAAGAAATCTCTTGCAGGACCGTATTTGAGGTGCTTGGAGGATCCTGAAGCCAAGGAAGTACTTCAGGATATACATGAAGGGGATTGTGGTAACCATACTGGGGGCTGGTCATTATTCTCAAAAGTATTAAGGACAGGATATTATTGGCCGACAATGAGGAGAGATGCCACAGAATATGTTCGAAGATGTGATGCATGTCAAAGACATAGTAACATATTGCATCAGCCTGCTGAACCATTATACCCTATTGTTTCCCCTTCGCCATTTATGAAGTGGGGTATGGATATAGTGGGAAAGCTTCCAAAGGCTCCAGGAGGGAAGGTTTTTATGTTGGCAATGACAGATTATTTCTCCAAATGGGTTGAAGCCGAGGCATTTGTCCAAGTCAGGGATCAAGAAGTAGTATCCTTCATAAAGAGAAATATCCTGACCAGATTCGGAGTACCAGCCGAGATAATCTGTGACAATGGTTCTCAGTTTATAAGCAAGAGAACTACTGACTTTTGCAAGAGTTGGGGAATCAAAATGATAACATCTACTCCGGTACATCCTCAAGCGAATGGACAAGCAGAATCCTCGAACAAGATAATTGTCAATAACTTAAAGAAGAGACTTGGAGCCAAAAAAGGAAGACGGGCAGAAGAATTACCCTTTGTTTTGTGGGCTGATAGGACAACGGTAAAGAATGCAACAGGCCAAACCCCGTTTTCCTTAGTATTTGGAGCAAAAGCAGTGATCCCGACAGAAATGGTGGTACCTACAGCAAGATCCAACCTCTGTGATCCTGAAAAGAATCCTGAAGTCCTATGCCAGGAGTTGGATACTATTGATGAGACAAGAGATGCAGCAAGGCTGAGGATGGCAGCATATCAACAAAGAATATCCAGATCATATAACAAGAATATTAGGACCAGAAGATTTAAGGTTAGAGATTGGGTGTTAAGAAAGGCTTTTCAGAATACTACTAATCCTGCCGATGGCAAGCTAGCTCCAAAATGGGAAGGACCATATGAAGATGAATCAGAAGCAGGGAAAGGAGCATATAGACTCAAGAATATGGAAGGGGATATGCTACCGAGATCTTGGAATGTTATACACCTTAAGCTTTATTTCAAGTGAGTTTAGAATTTGATTTCTAACTCAGGATGGTATGAATTCTATCTTTTTTAAATATGCTTGGTTTAATTTATTCTTTGAAACCCAATACTAACTTAAGCATCGGAGGGGTGTTAGCCAAGCTAACACCCACCTTAGTTTAAGGATGTTTTGCAGTATATGCTTCGGGATATAGCTCCAGGATGCTCACTCAGGATACTTCAGAAGATTAGAGGATTGGCCCCCTCTCTCACGTATAAGGGATCCCGATCCCTTCACAGGTTTAAAGGTATTCACCTTTCTTCCGAATTGGGTTTAAACACTCCGCCTGGAGCACAAGTTATTCAGGGATAGTTCAAGGTGGCGGGACCAGTCCATGTAAAAGTGGCTGACAATTTCGTCACTATTGGCTATATCCTGAATCCTAAAGGTATATGAGGATTGATCACCCTCTCTCACGAAAGGGTATTTTCATACTCTCTAAGGTTTAAAGGTTTTCACCTTTCTAAGTCTTGGAGTTTATACACTCCCGCCTGTAGCGCACGAAAATTCGGGATTTTCCCCAGAATGCAAGGGATTCATCCCCAATATATTTTTTGGGTTTTACCCCTGTAACATGAAAAATTGTCTATACAATGGGAACTGATATCCAGAAGATTTCTAAGTATTTGAAGACATTGTACACAGGGGACATTCCTACTAAAGCGATGGTGTAAAGCTCAAAGGATGAGGCTCAGAACTAGTGCACTAAGTGTCTCAATCTGGGGACCTCTTCATTAGAAAAGTTACAAAGGGATTGGGGTTTGATAATAGAGTTATACCCTATTCCTGGTATGATCTTTCCTTTGTAAACATTGTTTAAGTTTTTGACAATACTATGCTTGGTAAAAGGTTAAATATCCTGATATATTCTCAAAATATATTTTCAAAATACTTTTCAGGATATTTGATTAAGTTAGAAACTTTGATCATTTTAGTATTATCAAAACAGGTTTTGGAAAGGTGGACTGTTCTTCACTCTTTAAAAAGCTTTCTACAAAGTTGAACGAATGTTTGGAAGTCCTATCTAATAACAGTTTTTATAATATATCTCTGAG
>JARYGA010059327.1:0-24920 GCA_030545235.1 Helianthus tuberosus | reverse complement strand
TAACGTATCGTATCATTTTAGATACTTTAAGCTAGTCGGTCTAAGTCTACAACTTAAATAAGACCGTTAGCATTCTGAATTGGTTATATATTACCATCACTCCAGACTAGAGCCACCCGGTAAAAGCTACCTGCATTTAGTTAGATTGGATACGACTGAGTTATTTTGCTGTGAATCAAGTATTAGCTCAGGTAAATACTTTTAAATTATTTTCCATTATACGGGCTTGGGATACGGTATTATAATAATACCGCTTGGTCAGGTATGAAATCATTTAATCGGATTGTGATTAATAAATTTGCATAACCCGTTTTAATCTGTTTTGTCTGATAACGTAAACATTGGGGGTTAATACGACCATGTCCTGGATATCCTCGGCTCGTTTCATTTGAAAATGGCCACGACCTATGCACGGGGTGTAGGCATACACCTGACAGATGCAAATGCTATATAACCCACATGTTAGGGATAACTCCTTTGTGGGTTTTATAGTGGTGAGTCGGTTAATCATGACCGGCTTCCAAACCGGCCTCATATGTATGACAAACATGTAAAACTGTATACAAGATTTTACTAAAGATTGTCCCAAGTTATAAATGGTTTTGTGCCTCGTACGCTTAAATCAATTTTCATAAACTCTTTTCAAAAGAATCGGTTAATTGTATTTACCAGTGAAAACTGACGTATTTTCAAAAGACGAAGTGACAGGTACTACTCGTAATAGGCTGGGAGTTGCTCGGTGTCGAAATAGGGGATCTTGCAAATCCTTAAAGATGCCTTAAAGTCTGCTAAACTTTATTTTATACATTCTCTAAAGATCCAGTTGTGGATTTGATATTACAGGCTCGTCTATAGTAAAAACTTTGATATTTTCAGACAATTGGATTTGTAATAATATTTTATATTCCAAGACTTCCGCTGTGCTATTATGTGTATGTTTGACTATGATGATATCAATCTTACGTCACGATACTCCCCACCGGGCCCACCGGTAATATGTGGAAATATCGGGGTGTGACAATCTTTTCTTTATATTGTTACAATGCGAGTAGATATGTGTTTTGTGAAGTGATTAATTCAATTTTGTGAATCAAATTATAACTAAAATAACTTGATAACTAAGGTTGGAGAAAGTTGGGGGGGGGGGGGGGGGGGATAATCAACAAAACAAGATACATTGGGTGGCATTTTGGGGATTTGTGACTTTAAAGCACTAATAATGTGCTACTTCTAGAATGGTTTTGGAAAATTAAAAGTAATCCACACAATTTCTGGGGGAATATTATTTTGGCACTACATTCCTCCATCTATGTTTCCTGTTAAGAAATTGGAGTAGAAAACTGTTCTTGGAGGTCAAAATTTTAGTAGTCTCATTTAAGGGGTTATGGGGGACGAAAACAACATAAGATTCTGGCTAGATTCATGGATTTTGGATATTCTCTATATCATAAATTCCCAAAACTCTTTGCACTTAATTAGAGTCCAACAAAAATTTCTTTATTAATGAATGCTATAAGATGCAAGATACATAGGTCACACATGTGTACTGGAGATGGATTAAGGAACCGACGTTCCCTAAGGAAGTATCTGAATGGCAACAATGTAGAGGACTGTTTCAATAGTTGAAGATACCATGAGGGTGAGAAAAGTGGTCTTGGTTATGCGATTCTTCTAGCATATTCTTGGTTAAATATCGACTAAACGAAAGACAGCTATCGAAAGGGATTCAAGTCATTTGTATGAAATGAAACGGTGTAAATGGCTACCCAAAAAGTGTAACATCATGGCATGGAGAGCAGAAATGGATAGACTCCCTACAAGAACGACACTCCTTAAAAAGAACATCCAGGTACACAATCAGGTGTGTGCCCTATGTGAAGATCGGGTGGAATTGGCTGAGCACATTTTCGAACATCATGCTACATATCCACGGTTGTATGGCAAGCCATCAGTAGATGGTGTAAAATTCTTGACTTTTACACTTTTTCGGTAAGAGATCTATTGGAGATTCATAATACAGTTCAAAAGAGCGACAACCAAAGAGAGGTAATACATGGTATCATTATAATCAGATGCTGGTACATTTGGAAGGCTTGGAATAAAGTAGTTTTTTTTTCGGACAAGAAGGTAAGCATTGGGCATATATTGGTGGCAATTAAATCACTTGAATACTTATGGCTAAAAAGAAGATCCAAGCACAAAAGTCTTCCATGGTCAGAATGGTGTTAATTTAACATTAGGTAACTTCGTGTAGATCCTTGTGTTGGGGTTGATGTATAATCTTTTGAAAAAAAACCTCAGTTTCACTTTGACTTTCAGCTTTTTGTTGGTCCATTCTTTTCTTTATGGAAGTCGGATGTTAAAAATTCACGAATCAAATTATAAGTGAAATAATTTGATAATCAAAGTTGGAGAAAGTTAATTTTATAGTTCTAACCTATTTGATAACTAGGGTCGTATTGTGTCGGGTTGACGAGTTAGGCATCGCATTTTGGGGATTAAATTTGATGAACTCCGATATGACCTCATATATATATAATGAGTGTCAAAGATATCAACTCTAACTCGAACATTAGAATATATAACCTGAACATAAATTAAGTTGTATACATGTTAGATGTGTCGTAAACAGGTTGATGAGTTACAAGAGGGTTTATAATTAAGTTGTAAAGGTTTTAAAGGGATCATAAACAACGTTTGACACATCAACCCAAAACACATATATTGTATGTTTTTTTCTTTAATTTTTTGTCATTTCAATATTAAATAGGTTAATTCCTGTCATGATATTACTACCTGAAAATGATATGTTAACAATCGAGTTATGTAGGTAAAACCCAAAACACAGCCTGGTTATCAAATGGGTTATGATGCCTAATCCCAAAACATTATACTTTTGTCTTGTGTTTCGGGTCATTAGAAATTGCTACTCTTAGTGTTAACCTTACGGTCCCCAACGGTTGTCAACCTGCGGTTTACCATCTCGACCACCGATCTAAAGCCGAGATATGAAAAAGGGTTGGAGAGAACGAGACATAAAAGAAGTTGAGGGTGAGAATGCATACACAATCAAAATGTTAAAATAGCTTAATTAGTTATGAAGCAAATCCTACTTGAGGATGTGCATTAGCACTACTTTATATTTTCCCTAAACTTCAAAAACCAAGAAATCAGAACTACAAGTAGAAAAACTAAAAAACTAAAAAACTAAAAGAGTGCTTCTATTCTATGTTAAACCCTTAATCAACTAACAACTAGCTAATTAGTTATATATAGCACTTGCTAGTAGTAGAAAAACCACTTGAAATTTCACTAGGAGAATCACAAAGAAAACTAGATTTCCATGCATCTTGCAATCCCAATGGCAAACTCATGAAAGGGTAACCACCATTAGATGATCTCCCCAATTGGTCCTCAAAATGTGTGCCAACGCCGTCGTTGGGACCCTTCATCATTGTCATACCAGCTGACCCTACATGCTCTTGAACATCATTCACACAGTTTTCTTGCATTTCCACAGGTAAATTAGTGATTGAGAAGCAGCAACCATTGTAATATTGTTGATGATCATGGTGTGACCCATTTGTTATGTAGTCCAAACCATCTGCCTTATCAAAAGATCCAAAGATGGAATTAGGCGTGTTAACCAGCTGCAAACATGGTACATCGACTGCCGATGATTTAGAACCGTAGTTTGGTTCATGCAACAAAGAGGGATAGTTTGTAGAATAATTAAGCTCTTCACTGCTAGAAATGGAACTTGGAGGAGGTTTGTTGTTAATGGTAGTAAGTGTAGGGGTTGTTGGGTCAATATTAAAAGGTTTGTAAAGAGAGATGTTGTTATGACCAGTATGATCCATGTTACCAGAGAAGCTAGTAATGGATGAATGTTGCAAGTCATTGCTATAGATGCCTTGATGAGTAAGGATGTTGTGAAGAGAAGAAGGGGTTTCTTGCAAGATTGGAGATACCCATGAATGAGATAGGGTTCTTTGAGCAGTTGTACTTGCTTTCTTGAATATTCTACAGATTGCCCATAAGTCCTACACAATTTTGAAACAAAAATTTAGCTAATTAACAAATTAATAGTGTAACATATTTGCAATGAATGAGTATGCATGTGGATACCATCATATATTTTCTTTATTATGTAATGTAAAAGCTAGGTGATAATATTTGTGTGTGATCTGCTTGATGTAAACATAAACAAAAGAAAGATAAAGGGAGTTGGAAGTACTAATTACATTGGCAGGAATGGTTTTCTCAAGAAAACGTTTGCCAGGAGCCGTGTGATCAGTGAGAGAAGGCAACCGGAACTCATGCATCATCCAATCAGTTTTGACACCCTTTGCAGCTCTCCCTTTGTAGAACACAAGTGATTTCTTCAAGCCTATGCATTTTGAACCCTCCGATGCATAGATCGGCCTGTCGGTACCCGTGGCTTTCCAGAACCCGGCTCCGGTCACACGGTTAGGCCGTGCGCTGTTTCGGTATTTACGGTCTCTTGGACAGTAGAAGTACCATTCTTTTTCTCCAGTCATAGCCAACTCTAAATTTTGACAAAGAAAAAAGTTACAATCTTGTCAACAAACAATAATATATATTTCATGAAGAAAGGTGAAGACAAATCATGGAAAAAGGAAAAAGAATCTTGAAATCATGAGATACAAACAAGAAAGTGAACCATTATAATATATCTCATGAAGAAAGATGAATACAAAAAGAATCTTGAAATCATGAGATAAAACAAGAAAGTGAAGCATACTTGGAAGATCCCATGGATCATGTTTATAGATATCTAGTTGCTTGATGAGTTCAATGGAGAGTGGTGTTTGTTGGATCTTTCTTTTTAGATAAAACCCAACAAGCTCTTCATCAGTAGGATGAAATCTAAACCCTGGTAGCATGATGTCCTCTATTTTCTCACCATTCTCACTTCTCTCCTCCATTATATAGAACCTTTTTAGCTTCTTAAAGTTACTCAAAAAACAGAATGAGCAAACACAAAAGCTAGCTCTTAACTTAGATTTTGAAACCTGAAAAGAAAAGTTGATCAAACTACACAAAACTCAAACAAAATGATGAACTGAAAACTAGGGTTTTCTTGTTTTAGGGTTAAGTAAGAAAGAAACATGAAGACAAGGAGATGAAAGTGAATGGGAAGGTTAGTTAATATGAAGAAGAAGATATGCTTCCTCAATAGGGTTCTGACTCCGAAGGATCAGCCGTTTTTTCAGGTGACTAAAAGGAGCTGGTTTTTACAAGGATCTGGCTGTATTAACCCAAAAAATAGTACTTTTATGGAAAAAGATTATTCAAATTATTGTTTTAAAAGAAAGAACAATTACCAAGAAACACAAATAATGGGTTTTTATCAAAAAAAAAAAACTTTCTTCAAGAACAAGATTTTGAAAATCCATATCATGGTGTATGAAACTTTTATCCATATAAATCTTTTATCCATACATATATTCTTAATCTTATTTCCATAATTTACTATAAATAATACACCAATACGGTGATGGTCCATTTGCAAAGACAAACTCTTTAAACACTTGAGGAACACTACAAAGAATTCTAGCAATAGCGGCGACTTTTGTCGCCGCTAATACTTTCATTTGTCGCCGCTAAAAGTATTAGCGGCGACCTGTCGCCGCAATAGTGGAAGTTCAGTTCAAGTGTCACAGGCGATAGGAACAAAGAAATTTGTCGTTAAAAAAACCCCAAATGCCAATAAGGTAGTGGTGGAGTGGTTGGGGAAAGACTTCGTGTTCCTTATGACCCAGGTTTGACTCCCACTCTTCCCATTATTTTCTGCGGCATCCAGGTGAAGGGCGAATACGGGTGGCGCCGGTTCGTCTTTGATGGGAGGCGAGGTTTTACCGATTATTCCACTGCCGTGTCTTCTGGCGGGTGGAGGTCGGGTTTCCACGCATCTTGAGAGCCAAGGGGCTGGCGGCGGTCGAGTAGTCGACCTTGGCCACTGCACCGGTGTCACGGTGGTTGACACGTCGTTCCTTGCCGTTAAAAAAATCCTAAATGGTACATACATTCGATAATCAAATTTATCATTTCCTAAATACATGTTCACTTTAATTAGCTAGTTACCAATATTTCACTCTAATGAATGTGATTAATTATTGTGAAACCTATTACTTGATTTCAAATAAATTAAAACAAAAGGATGAAAAAGAGAATAAAGAAAATAGGAAATGATATGACCATGCTACTTAATTATCTAACTTTTAAAATTAATAATTAACTAATAATGGTTTTAATTTATACGGAATGAAAAAATTAAGATATAACCATAACGTCTGCATTTATAAATTTCAAAACGTTTACATCATTTTCTAAGTTGAAATAAAGAAAACAATGAACTTTAAGAAAAATAAAGAAGCCATTATTTTCGGTATCCTAAAGGCAAATGCTCGATCTATCACTCCTAAGAAAATCTTGCAAGAAACCATAAACTCTTTTAACAACAAAGCCCAAAGTCTCGATGTATTATAAGTGGTGATTAAGTCGAGTACCTTCCTTTTCGATCAAGAACACTACTATAATGCGCCTTTTAGATTGCTGTAATTTAATTTTCTAAAACGTAGCCTTTTTAAAAAGGCATCATGGGTATCTGATTTTTCTAGTCTCTTGCTAGTCAATTTCTCTGGTACAATCTTCGGTGTTAAAAATGAAATATTTATTAATTTCCTTGGTCTGTTTGGGATAAAATGACTATTTATAACTTTCATGCATGTATCCTAGCAATCCTATTGTGGAGTTATGTTTCGAAGTCCAAAATGATGAATCTCAAGGGATTAGTTTTGTTTGTTGGCTTGGGATTATCATCTTTTCTATTAATTATCTAGATCTCATTTTTTTCATATAACCTCAATATATTTTTTTTGAACGATAATCCTTCAAATGGACTACTGGCGAAATTCACCACATCGGGATACACCGTCTCTGAACTGGGGAAAACCCTCACCTAGGGCAGAAGCCCGTGAACACTCGCCCAAAGGCACGACAGTACGGTGAGGTAAAACTCATTCAGTTCAAGGATCGAACTAGCGATCGCCGCCTATACTCGCCTAGTCTCTCATCATCACCAGGTGCTGCTGAAAACTAATGGGGAGAAGCAGGAATTAACTTAGGTCTCTTGGAAACCTAAGTCTCTCCCTTACCACTCCACTACACGCTCATTGACTATAACCTCAATATATTATGTACATAATTTTAAATGCATATTAGTTCAAATATAATCATGGGCAGATATAGACAAAACAAAATCTCAAAAAATGGTGTTTAATGCGTTGTTTAATGAGCTTCATTTGGGGTTTTGAGTTATGTGTAAATGTGGACTTTGGAAACCCACAAAAGCTCAAACTTATATATATTTACTTGCCAAATTCTATGCACACACAAAGTCTAAATCTTGTCATTTAATTAATGTTTAAGAGCCTTTTTTAATGATATAAGAATTCAAACATCGAATAATGCAGTTTCTATTCCATTCCTTCAAAGCTTCTATTCCACTGAATTGTCAGAACTATATGAATATTTTAAGGGCCATTTAGACCGCTAAAGATTCCCCCCACTGTCATACGCTATATCACACTGGTGACTTATTTAATGGTTCATTCAATATCTAAAAAAACTTGCAAGAAAATAGAATATCATGTATATGATGAATTACCATTTGACCCTTACTTTCTTCAACTTATTTCGTAAAAGGGTATGTCTAGGGTTAGGGTTTGCAATATACGCTAGTTGCTATATACAACTTGGTGGTGTAAAAGAGCTCTTGATCAACTCATATCTATGTTGGTCTAACGTGAATGAATACCAATTAGATATGGCATACGATATGATATGTGTAGGGGCCTTGAGGAAAGTGAATCGTTTAATTTAGGTTTCGTAAATTTTTTCTTTAAATTTTCTAGCATTTAAAGAAGTGATATCCTGACCGTACGCCGTTTCAAAAAAAGAATAATCAATATAAAGGCTGTTTGAGTCTTACTTGATCTTCTCTTCTGTTGTTTTTCCTCTTAAGATGTAGACTCAAAAGTATTACTCAAGAATATGTTTAGGTGTATTTAAAATTAAGATCAAAGTGTTGGAAGGAAGGATTCTAAGATAGACGTGTGATAGAGAGGGGCATTGATAGTGCCTTGTCTGTATTAATTCTCTCTAGCAAAATAAGTGAAATACTAATTTTAGCTTTTATCTTCCAAACTCAAACTCTTTTTTTTTTAAGATAAATTTCATTAAACCACAAAAACGCCACAAGCATCCCCAAAACAGGGACCCTCGAACAAGTGGGATTACATCAAGTCTAAAGGATATTTACACCAATCATTCCAATAACTAACTTTTAATCTAGATTTGTGACGAACCCAAAAGAAAGTGGATGACTTTATGTTTTCGACGACTTCAACCGCTCTTCGACACTTACCCGTGAATATTTTAGCGTTTCGTTCATTCCAAGTACACCACATTGAAGTATAAATGATACCCCTGATAAGTTGTTGCTGATCTTTATTCTTTGAACCTGTTTCCGAAAGCATCAATAAGTCACTAACATGAAAGGCATAAAGCGGTTGCAAACGGCACCAATTTCCAATACGAAACCATATCTCATAAGCAAACCAACACCCTGTGAAAAGGTGCGTAGCTGTTTCTGCAGCTTCATTACACAACGAACAGCTTGAATCGGCCAGCATTATACCCCTTTTCTGCAGCTCCTGTTTCGTAGGGAGGCGATTTTGAACGGCTCGCCATATCATAATATTACATTTCAGTGGAGTCCAGCCCTCCCATTTCACTTTCGCACCGGCTGCATTGTCTCTTCTGTTAACAAAAAGTTGTTTGGCTTTACGAACTGTAAACAATCCATCTTTGTCGCTTCTCCATTCCCATCGGTCATTGCCTTCAATTCCTGTAACAAATTAAACAGTTCCGCAACTTCTTTAGGGGTGGAAGGAGCTCTGCGCCAATCCCAAACCAAATTCCGAACATTGTTAGACAACGTCACTCGGTTTGCCACATTTACCGACTTGTTCTTCTCTAGTGTAAACAAGTTTGGATATTTAGCTCTTTACGGTTCAGCAGCAAGCCAAACGTCAGTCTAGAAGCTAACTGCAGACTCGTCCCCTACAATCCCGACGAACAAAATGTTGAGCTGCCTTCCATCCGAGATCTTTTTTTCACCAAGTTTTACAATATTTTTCCAACATCCACTTGATGAATAACTACACGGCAACATAGACCACGCACGGTTTGACCCATTACACCCAATCACAATCTTTTCCATAAACAACTACCCTTTTTTTAAATCTCCAAGCCCATTTAAGAAGAAGAGCATTGTTTGTATGATGAAGCTTGTTGATACCAAGGCCCCCCTCTTTTTTAGGACGGGTAATATCTTTCCACGCAACCCAACAAATTTTTTTTCCTCACTAGATCCCACCCACAAAAATCTTCTCATAATGCCTTCAATTTGCTCAATCACCGCCATAGGAGCTTTGTATAGAGAAAAGTAATAAATTGAGAGATTTTCAAGCACCGACTTAATGAGCGTAAGTCTACTATCCATAGCTAAAGTCTTTGCTTTCCATGAACCAAGTCTCGACTTAACCACTTCAACGACCGACGCCCAATTGCTAATACGATTCATATTAGCTCCCACCTTAATCCCTAAGTAATCGAATGGGATAACACCCCGTTTACACCCCAAAACCTCCATCATATTATCCACCTCCCAATCTTCCGTACCCACCCCAAACAAGTTAGACTTGTGAAGGTTAATACGAAGACCCGAACATAAGTAAAAAACTCGAAGAATACGAGACGTTTTCTCCAAGTTCTCACGGGACCATTCTCCCAAAATCAAAGCATCGTCAGCATAAAAAGGTGTGAAATATCTACCTTATTATCTGTGAAGTTGATACCTCTGAATTCACCCACATCCTTAGCCTTAATCAACACCCTTGAAAGAGCCACCATAACAATCAAAAATACAAAAGGCGAAAGCAGATCACCTTGTCGAAGACCCTTCTCGCACTTAAATTCAAAGGTAGGAGAACCGTTCACCAATACTACCGAACGAGCCGAATCGAGCACCCCTCTAATCCACACACACCATTTAGGAGGAAATCCCATTTACGCCAAAATATAAATCAAGAAGTTCCAGTTGACATTGTCGTATGCCTTCTCGAAGTCTATTTTTAAGAGGAACACCTTTCTTTTTCTTTTTTTTAACAACTCCAAAACCTCATTCACCATTAACGGCCGGTCAAGAATAAACTGGCCCTTCAAAAATGCCGATTGTGATTCTGAAATAACATCTCCCATAACCTTCTTAATACGATTAGCAAGAATTTTTGAAATAACCTTACTAACCATACCAATAAGAGTTATAGGACGATAATCTTTAAGGCCTAAAGGAGTTTTTACCTTAGGAATCAAGGTAATAAATGCCGAGCTACATCCTGGGTTGATAATACCTGTCACATGAAAATCAGACATAATCCTACAGAAATCCTCCTCCAAGACATTCCAGAAGTGCTTAACAAAACCGAAGTTAAACCCATTTGAACCCGGCGCTTTGTTTGAACCACATTCAAATACTACACTTTTGATCTCTTCTTTAGAAAAGGCGCAAATAAGAGAACCACAATTTGCATCCTTTATTTTATTAATACCTGAACAATCCAAAGGAGGTCGATCCATAACGTCTTCTCTAAAGTGGTTTCTGAAGAATCGTAAAACTTCTCTCTTAACAATAGTCGGTTTCGAAACCCACTCCCCATTTACTACAAGACCCGGTATAGAATTCCTAGCCTTTCTTCCATTAACAACGCAATGAAAGAATGTCGTATTTTCGTCTCCAAGTGAAGCCCATTTCACCCGTGACTTTTGTTTAATATCACGGGCTAGCCTAAGCTCAATCTATTCAAAATTCTTTCTATACTCGGACCAAATCCACAACTCTGATCCTTCTAGTTCCCTGTTCTCCATAATATACTCATATTCTTCTTTCTCGGTTTGTAGGGAGACTAAATCAGCATCCTCTTTATTTCGGCAATTTTTATTCCAAGTCTTCAATTTATTACGAAGGGTTTTAAGCTTCGAAGTCAACACTACATCGGCCGGTCCTTGAAAGTTACCTCCCATTAAAACCGAATTAATAAGTTCTACACACTCTGAACGCTCTAGCCACGAATCAAACCAACGAAAAGGCTTAGGTCCAAAGTTTGTATCAACCAACGATAAAACCAAAGGAGAATGATCAGACATCTCTCTATGTAAAGCTCTAACACAAGCATTGGGCCACTTATTAAACACATTAGAGCAAACAAACACTCTATCAATTCTGCTCAGCTTAGAAACACCCATTCTGTTGGCCAAATACATGTACTTCATACCTTTTAAGTTGTATTCCCGCAGAAAAGTTTCGTCAATAAAGTCATTAAAGTCTCTCGCACAAACCGGGTCGAAAATAGAATTCTTTCTTTCTTCCGGATATCTAACAGCATTAAAATCCCCCATCACAATACACCACCCTTGCCCCGCTTGAATGGTTTCATTAAGTCTTATCCACAAATTCCTTTTTTCCACATTTTGTTGTGCATAAACATTAACAAGGTTTAACCGAATTGCACCATCAGTCAACATACCCGACACACACAGAAAACTCCCATCTTTCACCACGCTATCTCTCTTGAAAACCTTAGGATCCCAAATACTAACAATACCCCCTGAATGACCACTAGCATGAACCACATCAAATTCGAACCCAAACCTCCCCAAAAAGCAGATAGCATACCCTCCTGAACATCACCACACATCGTCTCCTGCATCCCAATGAACGAAACCCCAAACTCATTTTTCAACTTTTTAATCCACCCCCCTTTCCCATTGATCCCAATACCTCGGATGTTTATCGACATAACATTCATAGCTTACCAATTTGTACTCCTTCTTTGATAATCGAATCACTAATTAATTCAGCATACCTGTCAAGACAAGCACCCAATTTACCTCCCATCTCCTTGGTAGCTTCGATCTCTGCGAGGTGACTGATTGGATCAGAAGGTTGCTATTGCCCCTTGTTGTCGCTATTGGTGTTGATGCTAATAGTCGATCCGTGTGAACCTGAAAAAAGCTGATCTTGGCCCTCGATGAGAAGATGCCCAACGGCATGGGCTCTTTCCTGATTTTCCTCCCTCAAACAAACACAATCTTTATCTTAAACCCACTTTCTTCAACATACACTCCATCTTCTCCAACCTTCAACTACACCAACAACAACCTTCACCATCACCATGAAGCTACCACCGTGAAGCTACCACCACCATCACCGCCACCACTAAACTGCCACCGCCACCTGTAACACCCCGAAAATATAAATTTGTTATTATAAATACAATATTGCTAAATAAACAAAATGAATTAGCTAGGAACAGAATAACCTAGTTAGAGGAAAAGCCTTGTAGTGACATGCTAGTGAGTTAAAACACCTAAGATAAAAACCTGATAATAGGTGGGGGACTAAAGGTGTTAAGTTTGAAACTTAACTTATTAAAAACAAAATAAAAACAACAAACACACCCATTGAGTGTGTGTCTGGATCGAATAGAATACAGGGGGCGACCAAGAACCTCCATCAAACCCTAAATCACACAAAACTCACAAATTGGAGGCACAAATCAGTTCCAAAACGAAATTCGAGCTTAGATTGGTGATCTCCACTGTAAGGGGATCATAAGGTTTGTGAATTTTATAAGAAATCTCTACTTGAATTTCTGGATGAACTTAGAGAATTCGAAATTTGTTGTTGCATGAATGATATATGAATGATATAGGAATAATATTGTGTCTAGGAGTGAACCCTAGACAATTATATGTTGAAATCATGCTTAATTCTTGTGAATTCCATAAACACCGATGAAGGTGATTAATGGGTTTTGTGGGAACTTGACAAATACTAGGATTTTGGTTGTTGTTCTAGTGTAATCTGATTTTTATGAAGTAATTTCTAGTTGGTTGATGTTAAAATTGATATGAAATTGCCCGATTGATGTTAATCTTGGCTATATAACAAGTTATGAACTTGATAATGAATTGTGAGAAATTTGTGCCTTTAAGGTGTTTGTAAAAATGCCTCAAAGAAGGCTTAAAACTGAAATTAGAGCTAAAACGCATATTTGTAAAGTTTCGGCAAACTATGCGATATATGTTAAGAAAGGAGTTCTAAATAAATTGTGATTGAACTCTATAGGCAAGGAAACCGGGACGTCAAGCAGACAAGTCGGTGATGATACGCGCTTGAAGGGAGTGCTTTGAAGGTACGTAACTATTAGTTTCGTTACGTTATGCAGGAATGTTTAGTTATAGCTTGTTAATAGTATCGTGCTGTGATATGCGCGTTTGATGTGTCATTGAAGTGACGAAGTTCACTCGATAGATCAAACGGATCAAATTTAATGATTAGAGTATGTTTGGTAAGCCGTGGAAGTGACGAAGTTCACTCGGCAAACCAAATGGGTCAAAGTAAATGGTTAAAGTATGGTGGGAATAAACCATACGGGTTGAAATGAACGGTTAGAATCGTTCGGTGTATCATAGAGAATGGGTCAAATATTGGTTAGAAATAGTTTGGCTTGACATAAAAGTGAGGATTTTCACTCGTCAACCAAACGGGTCAAAAACTATGTCCTTATATCGATTCTTGCGCGTAAAGATTTGAAAGCCTCATATTGCGCTGGTGCTAGATAGCAATTTTAGTAATGAATGGTTATACTAAGTTAAGGTTATGAATCCATGTTATCGGGTCGAATGGTAGAAACTAGTTGCAAGAATTGCACAAAGTGGTAATGCTTGAATTTATAGAAAACAAGCATGAAATTCGAATACGAGCGTTAAGCCATGTAATGGTACGGATACGCCAAGAATTTTAATCCCGGGGAATGGGTAAATAAGAATAGAATGCCAAAGAATAAATTGGCGAACAATTTGCACACATAGTTAACGGGTCAAATAATCGAAACAAAGATTTTGTGGGCCATTCGTTCATAATCCGGGTTTCGTTAAGTGAAATTTATATGGTTAGATCCGTAATCTTAATACGGACATATAGGAAAAAGAATCGGCTAAAACGGATATGTAAATAAAAATTGATGAGGAATTAAGCGAAAAAAAATAAAGAAGGCTGAGTTGGGCGAACCGTAGGCCACGGTTCTGAACCGTGGCTCACAATCTGGCAGTTCTGCTTTGAGCTGGGCGAACCGTAGGCCACGGTTCTGAACCATGGCTCACAGTGTGGCAGTTCTGTTTTGAGCTGGGCGAACCGTAGGCCACGGTTCTGAACCGTGGCTCACAGTCTGGCAGTTCTGTTTTGAGCTTGGCAAACCGTAACCTACGGTCGGTTTGAAATAAAATTTTGATTTTGTTTGTTTTTCGTTGTTTAGCAATAGAACTTGAATTTATTTGATATTATGATGTCAAAATTAATAATTGATGTGGTTTTGACCTTAGGTAATGCTCGCTTCATTGTGGATGTCGATCAAGCAAGGAAATCAAGAACTGAACACAAGTTTTGAATGCTTCCACGATAATCTAATCTAGTTCAAACCATGTTGTTTTGTAAACACATCTAAACGTTGAATATTTTAATCTAGTTAGTTGACTATGTTCAAATGCTATAATGAAGTACATATTAGTTTATTAACTAAGTTTTTGTTAACTATGTATTTCGTTTTAAAAAGTCCGTATTTTATCATTAAACAATGGAATTATAAGAAGAGTGTTACACCACCACCACTGTCATGCTACACCACCACCGTCAAGCTCCGTCAACCACCATTGTACATACGCCGACGAGTGACGACAAGCTCCGTCAAGCACCATAACGTCAACAAGCTAAAGCTCCGGCCAGTTTTGTTTTATTATTTAGAAAATGTATAGTGTAACTTTAGGTAGAATCCATTTTTTTATAATATTTGAATGTTTTAATATGAGATATGAATGAAAGTTACGAAATTTTCAAAATATTAGTTGGAAATGTGTTGTGTAATCTCAGTGAGAATCCTTGGTTTGAGTTTCCGATAAACAATTTATTAGTTGTAAATGTGTTGTGTAATCTCCGGCGAACTTTGCTGTAAATTTTTCTGGTCTACCACCAATGGCAATAGCGACGACTTAATTCCAGCGACATATGTCGCCGTTATTGGGTTATATCAATAGCGGCGACCTGAAGCAATAGCAGTGACACTAGGACCTTTACCGTCCAACCTTTACCAGCGACCCTTTAACGTCGTAGATTAGGGTCTTTAACGGCGACATATGTCGCCGCTATTACCCTGTTTTCTTGTAGTGGGTTTGGGCTTTTAGTTAGTTATGTTTATTATAGTATGGACCAAAACAATAAGTTTATGTTTATTTGGGTCGTAGGCTATGTACCAAACTATAAGACTATTGGGTCTGTTTGTTTAGAAGTCCATTTGGTAATTCTATGTGATATGTTGTACGGGGCATGGGTAGCGATAGTCATCAAGAAACCAATTCATAAATCGGTACATCCCTCTATTATGACGTATTGCCTACTATTTAAGGGTGTTAAGAAAGATCATTGTAATCAGCAAATCAATATTAATCAAATCAATTTCATTATATTACTAGTGTTCTTGTCAATCTCGATCTACTTGTTGTGATGTTTCTTGTTCATGCGAATAATGAACAAAATGGAATATTATTATGATGATTCTTGGTTCGAATCCAATGAAGATCCTTGTAAAACTGGTATAAAATGCCTCTGTATCATACCCAGATTTCGATCAAGAAGATGCAAGGTTTATGGTGGCGACAAGATTATGAAATCGGACACTTCAGGGTTCGTCACGGAGGGTACATTCTAGAACATGGACGAAGGCCGAGATTGTGATGTCGTTTATGGTGGAAGAAGACATAACTGAGGTAGTGGCACAGGGGAAAGTATTGCGCATGGGTCGTCATCTGATCGGAGACAGCTCATCAAGGGGTGCGATGTTACGTTTGCGATAAATTTGGTCATATTGCAATGATTTGCCCATGTAAGTATGTTGATGTTATTCCTTCTTTAGATCATACTAATTATTTGGTTAATGGAACCAATAGGGGAGATTGGAATTACATTTGGTATGTTGATCCTAAGGCAAAACAACACATGTCTCATAATAAGAACATGTTTAAAATTTTCAGACAGAATTTTGGGATCAAGGCACACAAAGTTACACAAAATTTTGTTTTCATTCACGATATCGAGGAAGTAAAGGTACCGTAACGAAAAGAATGAAAACACTGCCGTGTGTAAGTTATGTACCAAAGTTGGAAAAAAAAACATACTTAGTTTGGAAAAACTATTGTTCGAAGGGATAGAAACATTTATCGATGGGGATAGATGTACGTTGGGAAGAATGTTTGAAAGGAAAAACAAAAGATTTGATGTCTTTGATAATAGCGAAGTAGCATTTGAGGAAGATTTTTTAGGAAAGTTTTAAGAACACTTGGCTAAACCAATGATGTTTTGCAAAATACATCTCTTATTAGTGTACAGTTTGTATAGTTTTCCGTTATATTTAGTTCTGTTTTCGTTAGAATGTGCATACTATTGATTAAATCGAGTTTTGCAGGTCATTAATGCTGAAAATGTTGAAAAACGATGAAGAATGAGCAGAGTATTGGAGTTAGAATGATTTTTGAGAATTTGGAGTGTTGAAGCTGATAAAAAAATGAAGTAGTCTGTGAAAATTGGGCAGTCGCGCCACGCCACCATGATTAAGTTTTGCAATCGCGCCACGCCACCACTTAAATATTAATTTATGGCCAAATGAGGCGTCGGGCTACGCGACTGCTTAAGGGGATACCCGTAGCGCGACGCGACGGGGTGTTATGACGGCAATTCTTTGCTGTTGATTAGGGTTTAGTATAAAAACTCAAGAAAATCATAAACAAGAACCCTAGTTACGAATTAAGGACATTAGAGGCGATATTCAAGAGCATACTTTGAGCGATTTTGAAGGTTTTTGATCACCGGAATCGTTGGTACGAGTTCGGGACGAAGATTGAAGACTTGCACGGGTTTTCTAATTCCTTGTTTGTTGATTTCTCTTTCGAAACTCGTTGTCATGAATTCTTGTTTGAACATCTTTGATTTGTTTTCTTTGTTTAATATGCTTGGCTAAACATTTAAACCGCCTAGACTATGATGAATGGATTGAAATAAAGTTTTAACATTTTTCGTTAATTGCATGTCTTTTATGGATTGATTGTGTATTGTAAGCAGTTTGGTTTATTGATTTTGTGTGTATGCGTACTTTAATTGGGTTAATTATTATCAATTGCTGTGACAACTGGCACGAAACCGGTAATTTCCGTACACTTTAATTATTACTTAATGACTGCAATTATGTGCTTAAATGTCAACATTGATTGATTTCATTATATACAAGTGAATTCATGCATGTTTTATACTACAAAATAATGCTTTGTGCATTAACGAGAGCGCTGCGTCAAAAATACTAGTAAACTCACCGGTAAAACACAATATGTCAACAATTCTGCAGAAAGCAGTCCAACATTAGAACTGAGGCCTAGGTGTAGGTCCAACGACAAGAAGGCATTAAAACCCAAGAGTACATACAAGGGTTAACATATAGACGTTCCGAAAGCTAAAATACGCACTAAAAAGCACCCGAAACACACTTTAAGTGCAGAATTTTATTAAATTCAGCTATAACCAGCTTTTAAACAATAAAATACCATGCAGAAATTACGTGTTATCGTCCAGAATATTTTCCTAAGCGTTGGGAATTATAAGGGTTACAAAAGGACACTAAACGGTGCAATTTAGCACTTTAACGGAGCGGTATCTAACCGAATGACCGGACATTACCCAGGACACCAAATTTTTGCCAAACACATTATTTATTTATTTCTTGGCTAGTCGTGATCCCCGAACACCCTAACACCCACTAAAATGCCACTAGCTAACATATGTGAACACATTACTTGAAATCCAACTTACCATTGCACATTAGTTAGAAAAGTTACAACCAACCCCCCCCCCCTAAAACCGATTTCGGTCCTTATGGACCCACCAAATCACCTTCACCGTGCTCTCATATCTTGGCAAGATTATACTTCAAGTGTTTAATAGATTTTTGCTTGTAAACATGACCAAAATATGTGAAATATCTTTATAAAAGCTAGGCCAAAGATCACAACCATCATTCACAATATTTACCCTCTCTCCTCACTCTCTTCTTCCTCTCTCTCGGTCACTCTACCACCGCCAACATCACCACCATTCCACCACCATCTCTTCCATTTTTAAGCTTCATCTAAGTGCTTGAAGGTGAATCAAAGGTGCTTGAACTTGTGGAGCTTCAAAGGAGCCTTGTTTCTTGCATTTTCATCATCATTCCTTCATCATTTTTACTAAGATTTCTACCCTAGCCTTGTGCTAGTAGTAAGTCTTGTTACACCTTACTTCATCTTGTTTCTTAGTTAAAATATGTAGTATGATGATTATGTTTAAATCACAAGAACAAGAACACTAAGATGATGAATATGAAGCTTTACATGAAACTTGAACATAAAAGATTATATGAAGATGAAATCTTGTTGGATGAGGGTTGGTTAAGTCATACATGATATTTGATCGTTGGTTTCATGATAAACCCGTTGTTCGGACATTTGTTGATACGATTTAGTAACGTTTAAACTATAAAGAGACATGTTGAATTACATTTTCAGCCAACTTCAAAGGGCTATAAACCGACCATAATAAATCGAAAAACCGAATTTCTGAAGCCTAAATTATGTATTTTCGAAAAACAAATCAAATGGCACTGGAATCGTAATTTTTCAAAGTCGTTTACTATTTTTAAAGGGCTATTTTTGGACAGCAGCGCAAGCTTCATTTTTACTGCCAAAAACATGTGTTACATTCTTCATCATAACTTGAAACCTGAGTAGAACCAGCCCCATGAAATTTATACCGTAGATGATCACTGATGTCAGTGTGACCCTCCAACTGGAATTTCGTAAAACGGACTTACGATGAATTTTAAACGAATTATTCCGTAGGCTGCGGTCAGAAAGTAACAAATCTGATCGCAGTTCGGTAAATGATTTTCTATAAAATATTGATGATGAACTGGACCCCGATATTTTTACACAATAATATTTGATTCGTATAAGACATTCTATAAAAATTTGGGAATTGTTGGAATAAGTTAACCATTTTATTAAAATGTCCGAAAACAGTCCAGTTTTATATATTAAAACTGAAACAACAAAAGTAGTATCTTGCATGTCAGAATGTCGGGTTGATTATTTGAGAACGATCTAACGTATCATATGTTAAAGAAAATGATATGCTACTTAGCATGGACACCTCCATTTACAAAGGAGACTATGGCGAAATTTTCTGAAAATCCTAACACTTAGTAAATATTTTCTAGACAAATGTTTGCTAGTGTGTTCTAAACTATGCTTTTTGAATATAAACCTCGCCATAATTTTTGTAACAAAAACACACATACAAGATACATAACTCGGGTGCAAGGTGCAAAATACAAGAAACTTATATTTATTTTTTTGAGAAAATATTATAAGTAAGACACTTAGTTAAAAATATAAATTATTTTTAACACAAGAATACGTACACAAAAGATAGTGACTTGTACTTGTGCGATACAAGTCTAGTGACTAACGTTAATAAAACACGTTTAGGTCACGACGCTATATAAGCAAATCCGGTGAAGTTTACGACGCAAGGAACGCAAAGTTGTGAGTTCATGCTCCCCCTTTTCTTTAACTGTTTTTGGTTTTATAACTTCGGGGATGAAATACATGTTACAACTGTTATAATGTTTACAAATGGTATGATGGAGTACAAAAACATTCAAGTGAAACATTCTAGATCATGTCTCGAATAGGGTACCATAAGCACCACTAATCAACGTATACATTCAGACCGCGAACAAAAGGTTAGATCTAAAGGGTTTCAGGCAACCCCACTCTTGGCCTACTTCTACCAATGAGTGCTTCTGTGTCTCAGTCAAAGTCGACAAAAATGCCTAGGTTTGGTGGCTTCCTATGTCGTGACACATGTTAGTGGCCTTGCAAACCACTAGCGATCTCACGCATTCAAACAGTCATAGTACTCAGTTACAGATACGTTTCACGAGTTACATTCAAACATTCTACAAGATACATACTATGTTTTCATTCAAGTATTTAAACATTCAAAACAATCACTGCATGAATTCACACCAACATTATGTTGACGTTTTTCCAAAACTCACATGTATTTCAGGTAACTAGTGGATGTGCGCGCGGTTTTACTCATGCTCTTGGATGTCGCTTTTGTTTGTCTTTGAATAAAGTTGTAAACTTATCAGACAATATGTTGTCTTGTGATGTAAATACTTAAACCATGTTTTCAGTTATGTAATGTTTGGCATTTTGAAGTTATTTTATGAGCATGTAGTATGTTTACCTTTCGTATGCAATGAGAACCTTTCATGATCACACCTCGTGCTTCCGCCGCAGAAAGGGGTGTGACAGTTGCTTTGTGTGAATCTAGGTGGTTGTCTGCTACGGAATAGGTTCATGCTAGATCTTTGACCTTGTGTCTTTGACCTTTAGGGATAATTGGCCAATAAACCCTAGAAGTAATAGTTAGTAATTTGCTAGATTTTTGTATTCTACTAGTCCTTATAGCTGGAAGGTGTGGGGCTATTGGTAGGTCTTACCCGGCGAATTGCTTTAGACAGTCTTTGGAAAAAGTCGTGCCTTAGTTGCCCCGTCGGTTTATTAGTCTATCAAGTCAAATTAACAAATCCAAACTACCCTAGATCTATAATTGGGAAAGAGTAGGTCAATATTAGGGTACTTGCACAATAATTAGATAACCGGAAGGAAGTCTAATAACCGGTAGGATTAATGGCCTAGGTAGTGCCATAAGTTTCACCTCGAGAAGGGTTGAGGGGCTTAGCTGGTGTCTTAATAGGTTTAGTATCACAAGATCCCGGTTCCATAAAACATGTGGTTAACTTAATTGGTAAATTCTTAAAAATCAATCCAGGATTCTAGTCTAGGTGGTTCTCGTCATCATATAAGAAAAGTCCTCACCTTATTTCGTATTAGTTTAGTTCTAGTTTATTAATTAGTTTTATAGATTAGTTTAATAGATTTCCTTAGATTTTCAGTAACCCCCCCCCCCCCAAAAAAAAACAATTAAACAGTTTAAGTCGTGTCTGTCAGCATCTGTTAGAGTCTAGTTAACGTGATTAATAGAGTCTCGTGGTTCGATATCCGGACTTCCTTAGGTCATACTACAGTGATCGGTACACTTGTCGATTGTGTGGTTTAGGTCAAGTCTAGATTTAAAGCTTTTTAGTGTCTAGCTTAGAGAGTCTAAAGTAGTTAATTTTAATAGTCTGTTTAGCACACATCAACCAACCACATTCAAAGGAAAAGAGAAACTTCAAACATGCACTGAAGAACAATATATGAAGGAATTTCAGAAACACGAAAGGGAAAAGGTTCGGAATTGTTCATAAAGTTCCAAAGGAGATTGATGAAAAGGATGAACAAGCCTCAAATGGAGTATATTTCAAGAAAGAAAAGACATCGTTAATTCATTATTTGGAGTGCAATAAAGAGGACCTGGATATAATCCACGATAAACTACGAGAGGAAGCGTGGACTTATAAAAACAAAGATATGGGAGAATCTTCAAAGACGGAAATCAACAAGGAAGATACGTTGGAAAGTTGCATAGATTTCTTAGAGCTCATCAAAATCCATGAAAGATTAATAAAGCACAAACTTTCTTTCAGAATTGAGTTTACATGAATAATCAATTGGTTCATTCAAGAGTATTTGACTATTTTGAAGAAGGATGAAATTCCACCACGGGTCGCTGATGGAACAGAAATGGATCTTATCAATTTATATATGATTGTAAATGATGAGGGTGGATTTGATCAAGTAACAAATGAAGAAAAGTGGGGGGTAATAGCATTGAAACTTGGACATTTGTGGAGTAATTCAAACAAGTTAAACCTAATATATGTCAAGTACTTGGACTTATTTGAATAGTACTATTACATGATGCAGCAGAACATTAAGATAAGAGAGGATGAGCAAAAGCAGATTAATGAATTTTTTGAATATAAAAAAGGAGTCAAGGAGGAAAAGGCAAGTGAAGAAGACATGTGCAAAAAGCATTGAAAACAAAGGTTTGGATGGAACGAAAGACAAGTTCCATATGTGATTACCTAAAGGTGTGGACCATCGAAAACAAGAATCAAATAAGGCAACACGGCTCAACGCGTGAAGGATGTAGACAATTTGGAATAAGACATCATCATCATTATCGTTAATGATGACAAAGTTCGTGGAGTTTGAATGTCACACCTCAACCGATGGCGGAAGCATCGGAGTGAGACTAAAATGAGATTGCAAGAGACTTCATAAGAACTAATTGTGACAATATTTAGATAACACGAATTTCATTGATACTAAAATAATATTACATTGTCTTGAAAGAAAATACAACAAGTAGCAAATAACGAAACGACATGAAACAAAGTACATAAATTTAAATCTTGGGGTGATTCTAATCCACCCTAAATAATATTCTTCATCGGCATCAACTAATTTCCTGCGACGTGTATTAAAATAATGATCAACAAAAGGTTGGCGGGTATACAAGTTTAATTACATAGTATAATAGTGAGTAAAAGTTGTCTCATATCCCACATGGTAAACTGCATACATTGTTATTAACATACTAGCATGTGTTAACTATAAGTCAAACCAAAGTGTACGAAAATCGTGCATACCATTGTCGCCGAAACGACAAGGTTGTAAAATAGTTTACTTAACAATACCACAAGAATACGGGTGGTGCATTAATCCTGTAGTGCTATAATTGTTAAGGTAGGCTTGCAAAGCTAATGAGCATATTGAACACAAGTATAACATAGCATGCGATTAACAAGGAGAATACAAGTATCATGTTATTAACGGATAGAGCATGTGCATAAATAAGTTTAATCGTGATTCATGATTTTTGTATATGTGTACATGTTGCACCCAAAGTGTATAAAACGGAAAATGGGATTGAGTATACTCACGGTTTTGCGTATAAATCCCGCGTACGTGAGTGATGTGTTGGGAGCGGAGAACACCGAAGTTACCCTACATTAGGGAAATGGACGTGTGTAAGTATTCGGATTTGGTAGAGAGTTCAAATTTAGAATTTTAAGTATAAAAAGTATAAATACGCGTAAGTATATCTTGTCCAAATACTCGTTTTGACACTAAGTTTTTAAGTGATTTCATGGATCCTAATTTACCCATTAGAATCAAACCCGAGGAGTTTAGAATGAAGATAAAATAACCTATGTTCATGACATATAACCATAATCCGGTTATCATCAAGAATTCGGTTAATATATATTTTATAGTATATAGTATATAGTTTAGAATATTGGTCCATCGTGTAGTATCATGTAGTGTCATATAAGTCAAGTATGGAGGCGTGAATAACCTCATTGTAAGATTCACCAAAGCACAAGGTTCATCAACATAGTTGATAAACCCGGTTGGTCATCAAGTAGCCAAGTAAGAGCAACCCGGGGGTTTCATACCCACCATGGAAAATGTTGGAGATACGGCGGGGTTGTGTTACTTTAGGTCTAGGAAACTACTTGGAATAATGTGGTAAAACATCAAGTGAAATGGTGGAACAAGTTTGGAAAGCCCAAGCTTCCATGGTTCACACCTTTACTAAAACACAAGTCTTGCCATATGAACTATGGTAGACTTGGATGGTTTCATCACTTGTAGGTTGTATAAACCTTGTCAAAATAGAAAGTTTAGAGGGTGTTTGCACCTCTAAACTCATAAGAATCAACCTTATATAAGTCCCACAACCATAGATGGGTTTAGGAACAAGATAGGCACAAGATTCAAATGAAAAAGTAAAGTTTATAAAGATTTACATAGAGTTCTTCCAAAACAGAAAGCTTGGACCTCAAAATGGTGATGTTCCACCTTAGTTTACCATGGTAAACTTGTGGCAATACTCCTAGAGGTGTTCCAACCTTTGAAGTGGAAGAAAAGATGAAAAAATCATGAAGAAATGTGAGTTTGAACTCACTTTAGGACTTAGAGTTTTCTGCCCTTTTCTTGTGTGCAACTGACTTGAGAGAGTTTTGAGAGTGTAAGTGAGTTGGAAAAGTAAAAATGATGATATGGAGGCTTATTTATATAGAGAGGATGTAGAGTTTGTATTTAATGGAGGTTTAAAGGTGATTGGGGAAGAGAAAGGTGGAAGAAATTGGCCAACCATGGAGCTGGTAGCAACCATCTGCGGATCCGGGGCCTTGGCGTCACGCGACTAGAAAGTGAGGGGGGGTCGCGTAACGCGGCGCCTCTTTGGTCCAACAATTTTCATTCTTTTACACTTTGGCCCCTGAACTTTGATTAGGTTATCATTTTATGCTGAAAGTTCATGTTTTGGCTTGTTTTCGAGTACGAAACGTGTTTGTAAATGTCGTGTAAGTAACGTGCAACGTATAAATGTTAAATCAAGCGTGTAATAAGTCTCGGTTGCATGAAAATGTGTATCTAAAGTTTGATTGTGTTTAAGATTGCATGAAAATATACTCATACACTTTCGTTTCCCCAATGTAGGGTGACTTCGGTGTTCTCGACTCTCTTACGCTTCAACTCACGTACGCAGGATTACTATGCAAAACCGTGAGTATACTCGATCCCATTTTTTCCGTTTTTATACACTTTGGGTGCAACATATACACTTTATACAAATCACGATTAAACTTGTTTACGCACATACTCTA
>JARYGA010059326.1:0-24354 GCA_030545235.1 Helianthus tuberosus | reverse complement strand
TTTCGAAGAACCAGAGTTCTTTCCATTCAAGTTTTGACCTTTCTTGCTATCTTCCTTGTCAGCCGACTGCTTCTTGCCCTTGTCACCCTTCCGGTGTAACTTGTTCTTCCGGATCTGTGACTCAGTCAATGTCGCAGATAACTCGATCGCCTGACGAAGTGTGGCAGGGTTACTACCAGTGAGAATGTCTTGTACCGAGTCAGGTAGGCCATCGATGTATCTCTCGATAGCCTTGTCGAGTGGGGTGACCATTGTTGGGCAAAGCAGACTCAATTCTTCAAACCGATCAGTATAAGCCCTGTGCTCACCACTATCTTGCTTCAAAACATCAAACTCCTTCTCCAATGCTCGCTGCTCATGGCGAGGACAGAATTCCCTCATCATAAGGGCTCGAAGTTCAGCCCATGTCTGTGCGAGAGCAACTTCTGCACCCCGGTCTCTCATAACCCCGTTCCACCATGTCAAAGCCCTCTTCTGAAATACACTCGAGGAGAACTCGACCTTGCGATTATCCGGACACTGCACATGGCGAAAAGTATTCTCTATGCTCTCGAACCACTGAAGAAGCCCAGTCGCTCCCTCAGAACCACTAAACTTGAGTGGTTTAGCCTGGTTAAAATCCTTGTATTTGCATGGAACATTGTTGTTGTTGTTGGCTTGATTCCATTGAGCAAAGAGATTTGGAAACTGAGCAGCCATCTGCTGCGCAATAATTTCTGCCAGCTCGGCAGTAGCTATCTGGTTCTCGCGTCGAGGAGGCATTCTAAAAGAGGAAAACATGTAAAGGAACGAGTGAGATGATTGGATGAAAAGAATGAGATGAAACAAAATCAACAAAAGCAAAGATGGTGGTCATTCGTCCGTATCACAAAGCAAACAAACGACACACAGTGACTAATCAAAGTAAATGGGTCAAAAATAATGTATAATGAAGACATGCTCGCCTATAAGTGAACACTCATCCCAAGAATTCCCAGGTAAGCACAACTGGTCTCGCGTCTGGTTGAGATGTATACGAAGTGCTTGCCTAGACAGAAAACCCAGAATACAGGCATTCACCCTTCCAGTTTGCACATGTTCACATTATTTAAAACCCAAAACGTTTGACGGGATTTTTTTTTTTTTTGAAAATCAGAAGGCACAAGGCCAAAAACCAATACTGAAAAGGGTTCAAAACCATATAACAGAGGGTTCAAAACCTTACAATTGAGGGTTCAAAACCTTGTAAAAATTTATTCAAAAACAGATGATTGTTTTTCAAAAATCGTTTCGGAAAAATTTTGGTTACTTGTTTTGTTAATCACCTAAGGATAGGTGATGTACATGTTTTAAGATCTACACACAAGATAACTTGTGTTAGGTTCCTAGAAAAGTTATAGTCTAGGTCAAAGCATTACTAATAACCTAATTCCCTATAACCATTGGCTCTGATACCAACTCTTCTGTCACACCCCGACCGCGTAAAACAACAAATCGCGGCGGAAACATCGGGGCGTGTTGCGACAGAATTAATTGTTTCATAACCATGGCATACAAAGTTGTATTTTATTTATAAACAAAGGTGTTACATTGTTTCAAACAGGAAAAATAAAGAGTTCAGAACATAATTAAACATAGTCTATCTTCTTTTAAAGTCTCTAAGGCACAGGTCCGCCCTAGTATCATGAACAACATCCTATGGAAAAGCACCTGAAAACACATGTGAAAATAGGTACGTCAGCATAAAAATGCCTGTGAGATACATAGGTTTTGTGAAAATAGGATTCATGACTTGAGTTTAAGAAAATGTTTAATCATGAACCCCGTACTTTGCTTTGTCTTGTAAATCATTTGAAAACAATAAGGTCAGATGATATGTATAAGTAATGTCAGGTTAAATAAATAACCATGTAGAAATGTGTTTGTATAAGATAAGTTGTTTGTAAATCAATGTCTTGTGAAAAGTATATTATTTGTATAAAAATGTTCTATGTCTCAAACTGAAATGATTCAAATAACGCTACGCCATGTAATACCATACAAACACTTATATATAGGAAGTACCAGCGGCGTATCCACCATGCTTGTATCATATTACACACGCATCGTTAACTTAATCACTTAATCAAACCAAACCAACCAATGTAAGAAGTCTATGTTTAACCAAATTGTCAAATGTATTGAATAATATGTCAAAGTGTTTATGTCAAGATGTAAACCATGTCAAATGTCTATGTCAAATATCCATGTCTGATGTCTATGTCAAAATATCATGTATGGCAAGTGAAATGTCTCAACTAAACCATATGCACAAAAACAAAGTATTGAGGTAAAACTTGGTTTAAATCAAAGCTATGTTTTGTGTAGATGCATGCAACTATTTAATATGAACATTTATGCGGTATTGTGAAAATGCATACATCCAAGCCTGGCGACTGTGGTGATAAACCCTTTAAACAAATTAAAGGTCTATCTGTCTTAATGTCAACGAATTCGGTCATTCCTTTCTGTCCCCTTACCCTGGGATGTCCGGAACGGGAGTTGTCAATTCCTATGGTACCACTACCTACTAACGAACGGCGTAGCTAATGTTAATGAATGTATTGTCCCATGTAAACAAACCAAATGTCATACCAAAATGTAAACATGTGAAAAACAATGCACTAAGTATGTAATCAAATGAACATACATAGCGTGAAATGTCATGTAAAATGATGTACTAAGTAATGCACACAATGGGCACACCTAGCAGGAAATGTCATGTAAAACAATGTACTAAGTAATGCACACAATGGGCACACCTAGCAGGAAATGTCATGTAAAACAATGTACTAAGTAATGCACACAATGGGCACACCTAGCAGGAAATGTCATGTAAAACAATGTACTAAGTAATGCACATAATGGGCACACCTAGCATAAGATGAAATGAAATCATGTACTATAATGTACTAACGAACATAGCATGTATATGATGTGAAAACAGGAAAGCATGAAAGTAACAAGTAGGCACATGTGTTCCACCCCAAAACAGTTTGGAAAACAGTAAAAGAGGGGTCTATGTACTCACTTGAGATTGCTCAGATGTCTAAGGAAAATCACCAAGCAACGCTAGAGATCTCGGAATCAAACGGCACCTAATATAGGTAACTATGTTAATAACCGGACCTTAATCGGATGATTGGATAACATTAGGGTTTGTAAACCAAATGAGTGTAGGAACTCACGTGATATGGTTTAACAAAGCCTACATGCTAAATGAAACTTAACCTAAGTCTTATTGACCCATTATGATCCGTTTAGGTAGCTTATGCTACTTTAACGTATCGTGCGCGTGAAACGCGTTCGGACCGCCTAACTAGTCCTATGACAAGTATTATATGCCTAAACATGTTAAATAATCAGTTACGTGACAAAAGTTTAGGTTACATATGCTAAATTACCAATTATGTATGAAAAGGGTATTCTGGTAATTTACCTAAGGCATATAAACTACCTATCATACAACTACTTAAACGTCGTGACCATAAGGTATAACCTCGGAAGGTTATTCCCTACACTATGGTCACCTAATGTATTTGGTCGGATCCTAATGATCGACCAAATGGGTCGGGTTCGAGGTATAAGCGATTTATTAGATCGCTTACCCTACGACCCTAGACAACGTGGTAATCAGTAGGCATAGTCCCAAGGGACTATGACCATCGTGATCACAATCACGTTGCGAAGTTCAATCGAACTTCGCATTGACCATTACTGGTCAACGCTGAAAGTCAAACAAATTTTGACTTTCTGACTCAAAAAGCAGTAAAAATAAGGAAAAGAACGAAAGAATACTTACGAAGGGTCCCCGAATGCTAATCTAGATCAATATAGTTCAGGTATGAAACAAAGGTTTCAACTTAGAACACAATTAATCAGATTCTAGTGAGAAATAAGGTTGGGGTAATGGGGTATTTATAGTTTTCGGTGAACCGTTGAGATCATTTCATGGAAAAGGAGGCACGATCAATACCGTACACTTGTCGGAATGTTATGGTGACTAATTTGGCCACTCACCATAAGGTATCAACACTTGGCAAGGGAAATGGGAGTGGAAACCAGCTGCAAACAGGCTGTTCTGAACATTGAATCTGGTCTGCAGACCCCTAGCGCACCGGTACACTTATATTGTAGCGGTGCGCTAGCACCTAGTTTGGCAGAATTGCATTTTCAGTCCCTGCACCTTGTTTCAGCCATTTCCGACACGTTTAAGGCCCGTTAACCCCATTTCAAAGCTCTAAAATGAAGTTAAAGTATAGGGAACTTAAAATGTGTTCAAAAATATCTCGGATGTCGGTTCGTTTGGCCGTACGGTCGCGATGTTCGGTTAATTACGACGGAATGCGCATAAGCGCGAAAAACGATCCAAATGACGCGACGAATGGATTTTTCTTAAGGCGAACACTAAAATATAATGTAGTCATGCTTTCATAAAATTTTGGATGTCCGGATGTATTCAGAACGTAAGTTATGCGCGAAAATGCAAACTTGTGCACTTTTTGACACTTTTAGTCCCTGAATGACCCAAAAGTTTATTTTAGCACACCGAACCCCTCAAAGCCTATTTCTAAGCTATGTAAAGGATATTTAAGGTGTGTTTAACTTATGGTTAGGTTCCGGAATGTTCGTTACAGTTCAAATTGACATACTTTCGCAGTTTGTCATATTTAGTCCCTGTAAGCGAATTAACTTGTTTTTGCCATACCAAAGCCTTTAAAACTTATTTCTAAGTTATGTAAAGGTTATTTAAGGTATGTTGAGTATATGTTGATGTTCCGGAGTATTTCTCGCATTAAACTGAGTACGTTTACGCACTAGTTTGCGTATAACTCTCTAGAAAGCGATGTAGAGTTTGAAATTGAACAAAAGTCAAAACATGAAAAATGTAAAACATAACAAAACAAACATTGTGATCAAATAACATTGTTTTATTGATAACATAACTGTTCATAGTGATTACAAGCACAGTTGTTACAATTAGGATCCGACCAAATACATTAGGTGACCATAGTGTATAGGGAATAACCTTCCGAGGTTATACCTTATGGTCACATCGTTTAAGTAGTTGTATGATAGGTAGTTTATATGCCTTAGGTAAATTACCATAATACCCTTTTCATGTATAATTGGTAATTTAGCATATGTAACCTAAACTTTTGTCACATAACTGATTATGTAACATGTTTAGGCATATAACACTTGTCATAGGACTAGTTAGACGTTCCGAACGTGTTTCACGCGAACGACACGTTAAAGTAGCATAAGCTACCTAAACGGGTCGTAATGGGTCGTAAGCACTTAGGTTAGGTTTCATTTAGCATGAAGGCTTTGTTAAACCATATGACACGAGTCTCTATACTCGTTTGGTTTACAAACCCTCATTCTATCTAAATCCTCCGATTTAGGTCCGGTTTATTAACATAGTTACCTATATTAGGTGCCGTTTGATATCCGTGATCTCTAGCATTGTTTGGTTGTTACTCAAGGACTACTAAGCAATCTCAAGTGAGTACATAGAACCCCTCTTTTACTGTTTTCCAAACTGTTTTGGGGTGGAACACATGTGCCTACTTGTTACTTTCGTGCTTTCCTGTTTTCACATCATATACTTGCTATGTTCATTAGTACAATTATAGTACATGTTTTACATTACATTTAATGCTACGTATGTCTATTGTTGCATACTTAGTACAGGTCACATGCTACGTATGTCTATTGTTGCATACTTAGTACAGGTCACATGCTACGTATGTCTATTGTTGCATACTTAGTACAGGTCACATGCTATGTATGTCTATTGTTGCATACTTAGTACAGGTCACATGCTACGTATGTCTATTGTTGCATACTTAGTACAGGTCACATGTTACGTATGTCTATTGTTGCATACTTAGTACATGTCACATGCTATGTATGCCCATTGTTGCATACTTAGTACAGGTCACATGCTACGTATGTCTATTGTCGCATGCTTAGTACATTTGTTATTCATCACATGCTTACATTTTGGATACATATTACATGATTTACATTAGACATGAACATTTTACTTTGATAGTTTGGTTTGAGTAAGTGATTAAGTAACGAGGCGTGTGTAATATGATACAAGCATGGTGGATACGCCGCTGGTACTTCCTATATATAAGTGTTTGTATGGTATTACATGTCGTAGCGTTATTTGAATCATTTCAGTTTGAGACATATAACATTTTATACAAATAACATACTTTTCACAAGACATTGTTTTACAAACAACTTATCTTATACAAACTCATTTTACATGGTTATTCATTTAACCTTACATTTATTTATACATATCACCTGAGCTTATCGTTTTTCAAATGATTTACAAGACAAAGAAAATTACAAGGTTCATGACTAAACATTTTCTCAAACATAAGTCATGAATCCTATTTTCACAAAACCTATGTATCTCACAGGCATTTTTATGCTGACGTACCTATTTTCACATGTGTTTTCAGGAGATGATGCATAGGACTTATCAAGACATACTTAGGTGGACCTGTGCCTTAGTGACTTAAAACGAGACAAGAACTAGTTAATTTATGTTATGTACTCTTTATTTCTTGTTTAAAGACAATGTAATTCGCTTGTTTAATGAATAAAACGAAACTTTAATTGCCATGGATTTGAAACATTAATTCTGTTACAACACTCCCCGACGTTTCCGCCACGTTTTGTATGTTCTACGTGGTCGGGGTGTGACAGTCGTAGTGACCCAGGTGTCACAGTTACCTCGATTTTACATGTGGTGTTAAACTCGATTCTTCGTTTATCTTGATTCTTTGTTTATTCGAAGCTCTTTATACGAATCACACGTATGTCCGCAATCTAAAGCCTAAATTTTAATCTCTCAGGATCAAACTAAATTTAAGAAGCTTATCTATGGTATTAGTCTATCTGATCAATCTATGTGATATTGTGGTTGTAAGGCACTAGATGTAACATGGCATGGAATATGAGGGAAAAGTGACGTGTCCGAAACATGGTGGATACGCCGCTGGTACTTCCTATATATAAGTGTTTCCGACATGTTACCAACTTTCATACCAAGTGCCGTGCGAAACTTAGTGTCTGCGGATCGACAGTGATGTTGTTGAATTCTAAGACTATGGAAGAACTATTTGTGTAATCTATTGAAAACTATGTGTAATCTAGTGTGTACTCTAGTGAAATCTATGTGTAACCTATGTATGTGCTGTTTTGAGAAACAAAATACGAAACGTAGCCTAGCACCGAAGACGAGGCGGAATTGGCATGTCCGAAGCATGGTGGATACGCCACTGGTACTTCCTATATATAAGTGTTTCTGGCATGTTACCGAACCTTTGTACCATGCGCTAAGTAAAGTTCGTAGTTTTGTAGGCTCGGGTTGAAGTTGTGAAATCTATTTGGGTTAATCTATGTTGATTGAAACTATTTGGTCAATCTATGTGGAGATCTTGTGGTGAATTCTAATGTTGTGGTTAACGAAGCATGACACCGATGACGAGACGGACGTGGCATGATTGAAGCATGGTGGATATGCCACTGGTACTTCCTATATATAAGTGCTTCCGTCATGTTGCCGAACTTTCGTAGCACGTGCCATGCTGGATTTCCTTGTCTGTGGTTGTTAACACTAATCTATGTGAATCTATTGAAAACTATGGAAGTCTAGTGAAGTCTATTGGATCTATTGAAGTCTATTGAAGTCTAATGAAATTATTGAAGGCTATTTGAATCAATCGAAATCTATTGAAATTTATGTGAATCCATGATAATGATGATGAGTGTGTTTTGCGACATGTAACATGACACCGAATATGAGGCAGAAGCGATTGTGCCTGAAACGTGGTGGATACGCTGCTGGTACTTCCTATATATAAGCGTTTATGACAAGTTGCCAAACTTCATACAACGTGCCATACGAAGGTCGTGGTTCGTGGTATTTATGTTAATCTATGTGAATCTTGAGTCTTAGTCTATCATGTGTGAATCTATATTACTCTAGACTTATGCGATCCTCTTGTTGGATCTTTAGGATGTCTTCTCGTAAGCTATTCGACACTCTCAAGAGATCCAGGGAAAAGTCTCAGAAAAAGATGATGTCCTTCATGGCTAACCAGATTGCTCGAGTCGTGCCAAAGATCGTCTCTGAGATCCAAGGATCGAACAATCCGCCCTCTTCTGTTGACTCTAAGATGGAGAAAGAAAAGTCCACCAAGTTCAGCTATAAACATTTAGTCTCTTGCAACCCTAAGTCTTTCACGTGCAGTGATTGTGACACCTGGCCTCTCAGGCCGTACCGGACATTAGTAATCTGTATAATAGACATGTAACATGACTATTTGTGACTAAATGTGATGTTAATATATGATATTTGATGTGTTGATAAATTTAGATGTGTATAAAAATTATGTAGGCAACGATAAAACTAACGCTTATCGCGTAACGTTTAAAATGCGAAACGAACGTCGATGACCACCCGATCAGTGTTAAATCCAAAACATAGTCTGTTAGGATTAGAAAAATAATTTTAATCCTATCCGTGTGGAAAAATAATTTAAAACACTAAGAAACTCTATTTTTCGAGTTTGAGCGCATACTGCGCGATACTACACGAATTAAACAAAATACCGTCAACGCAGCCAGTCAAGACAACTGGTAATTATTTCAGTAATAATTTTAGGTGATTATTTTTATAGAATGATAAAAATAATTTAAAACGCACTAAAACGGGATTAAAACGCCAGATAAAATACCCGGTATTCAGTAAAATACATGTTTTTAACTCAAATTTATATATATAAGTATAGGTGATGTATGTGAGAAGGGGGCAAGGTGGCGGCACATAGGGCTGCCCACTTTCTCTTGTTTCTCTCAAATTGGACACATGTAATAATTAGGGAATGGAGTGTGATGATTAAGACCATTGCATGCATCCATATATATATGGACTCATATATATATATATATATATATACATATATATATTAACACGCCAACATAATCAAAAATGACAACTTTTCGAGAAAATCTCAAAGTTATGTGATAATTCTAAGAAACGGAGAAACTTATGATTTTTGTGATTAAATGTATATTGATTTTGAATTGTTCCCATATTAGGACGTATATAATCAATTTCTGGGATTGCGGTATTAAAAATACTCACCCAAAGGTGAGTGTCACTAAACCCCTCTTTTTACTGCTTTATATATATTTTGGGGGTAGAACACGCCAATAAAAGGATTAAATAATGTTTTGAAATAAAACATACCTTTTGATATAAATTATATATTTTCATTGAAAATATATGGATTTTTGGGAAATTATATATATATATATATATTTCGGGATGAAATGGTTTTGAAGCATAAATATGTTTCGGGTGGAAACGGGATTATGCACGGTGTTTGGGGGAAAAACAACCGTGTAGTTGGTACGAATATTGCTTGGTCTCAAGAGAGTAAGTATCAGCATAGGCTTACATTTCGTCGGGGATTTCAGGGGATTCGTACAACATCGTGTATTAAATTATCATATTTGTAGGATATATATATTGTACGTGAGACAGACATCATATTGTTCTCAAAGAGAGAACCCTGTGCCCATGATGTCGTTTAATCATTTAAGTATTGCACGCGATGAATTGTTGGTAGATCTATCGGGTTGACAACCCCGTCGTGACCGGTCGCCCCGTGTCAAGTCAAACGAAGAATTTAAATTATGTTTATTTTCTAGCTTTGATTATCCCTGCATGGTTAATATATAGTTCGTATCGTCTAGCTAACATACGAGTTTGAAAATTGACACAATAATTTAATATACAAAACCTGGGCAGTATTACTATTGTCGGAGTAATGACCCGATGGAAGGCCCATGGATTTTATCAAAGGAGTAAAATGGACTTTCTAAAACTACATGGATGTTTTCAAATAAACACCTAATCAGAAAGTTTTCCTTGGAATGAAATTTGTTAGTAAACGAATAAGTGAACTCACCTTCCTTTGTGTTGACACTTGATTTTAACGTGTTCTACAGGTACTTAAGTTCAGCTTTGGGAAATCGTGGCGTATCTTGTGAATGATGATGCATGTTGTTATGTTTGATTATGTTGGACAACTTTTAAACTATCTGGGACACTTGTAATAAGATCCGCGAGGATCAAAACAACTTAACTTATGTGGTTGTGTCGTGACTTTTAAAAAAATGTAATGTTTAATATTTATGTTTTAAAATATGTCAAAATGTCCAACAAAAGAGTGCATCGTCCGACAAGGTATAAATGGGCACCAACTTCCGTCACCACTACGTTTTATATTCCGCTGCGACGTTTTTGGGGTGTGACAGAAGTTGGTATCGGAGCCATTGGTTGTTAGCGAACTAGATGTTTTCGTGAAAAAACACTAGACTTCAACCGAAGAATTTTGAAATATAAAGTCCAAAATTCTCGAAGCCGAGATTTTAAATAAACATAGAAAATATTTTACCATGTTTGAAAACCATTATGTGTTTTATGTGCATATGTGATTTTCTGTTTATTTGACTTTATTTGTTACTGTTTATGTTGATTACGCACTTACTGGTACGATTATATATGTGTCAAAGATGTCGCACGAACACGAGGTCATCGAGATCCATGACTCAGATTACGAGCCAGATTTCGAGACTTCACCCAGATCTACGCCGCCAGAGACACCTATCACGACTCCACAGATGGTTGGTACTACCGAGCTTACCTCATCTTTCCACGTCAACCCTGCTGCTTTTGCCAGCCAGGGAGACCCCCGATGCACCTTCACTAGCAACGGGTGGATAGATGATGATGATGTACCTCTCTCAATTCATGAGACGGGATGATCATCTGGCACTGTACCAGTTATCGATGACGTGATCAGGAATGTCTCTACTATCGGAGGATCTTCTAGTATCGCACCAGTGGTGGACGTCACTATCGTTGCAGCTCAACCCTTAGAGCCATCAGTCGTCCCACCTGCTGCTGTGATCGAGCCTGCTACTAAGATCCCTCCGCTTATTTTGTCTGAGTCTTCTTTGCCTGTTCTAGAGTCACGCACTTCTTCTACGCCGCAATTAGTTTATTATCGTTGTAGGAAGAGGATTAGGCCCGCTGGAGATAGGATAGATCGATATTACCGTTGTGATCGACAGCTCGCCGCATTGCGCAAAGACCTAGACATAGCCAAAGGAAAGGCGAAGTATCTCGAGGAACAGATGGACGACCACGAGGAGTTGAGGGTTATAGATCACACCGCGAGAGATGAGATGCATTGGAGGGTTGTGGATTTGGAGAAGCTTGTCCAGGAGATGTTAGAATCTCTAGGTTTGAGGCGTTGATGTTAGCTATTTGTTTCATTGTTTGATGGGTTGTACTATTAGACATTTCTTTTATATTCTTCGTGTTTGTGGCCTGCGTGCTAGTTTTATCTTTGGATATTAATTGGGAACTTTATATGAACTTGTTTATGGATGTCGATGTAGGCATGCCGAGAATAGTCCTTGTACTGAAAATGAGTTTAAATGATTTCTTTAACAATTACCAATGATGTACTTTTTGTTTAAAATTTTTCTCGTTAAAATGTGGATATTTTACATGCGCCATGTTTGATCCATTAACATTTAATGATTGAATTATTTTTGGTTATCGTCTTATGTGGATATTATTGTTAAGATAATAGAAACGACGAAATGCCACCAAAAGCAAGACAGGGTACCGAATTACCTACCACACCGGAAGAGTTGGCTCAACTCATAGCCCAACACGTTAATACGGCCATGGAACAGCTCAACGCTAACAATGGTCAGGAACGTGGTGCTCGTGGGCAAGGTTTTGGTGGGGCACATAATGGAAATCATCCAGGTAAAATGTGATCGGAAAGTTTTAGTAGTTCATGTGTTATATTATCATTGGAACGAATTCCTGATTCCTATTAACATTTTTTAACAGTGCACGGATGTACGCATAAAACATTTCAGGGTTGTAACCCACGATCATTTACTGGTACTGAAGGACCCTTAGATATCACTCGATGGATTGAGAAGATGGAATCTGTTATGGCAATCAGTGGTTGTGCTGCTGATCAACAGGTGAGATATGCTTCTTGCTCTTTTCTCGATGAAGCGCTATCCTGGTGGAACTCGCAAGTTTAAATTTTGGGTGAAGACGCTGCCTACGGTCTGACCTGGAATGAACTTATGGAGATGCTCTTGAAGGAATAATGCCCGCGCAGTGAAATTCAGAAAATCAAGACAGACTTCTGGAATCTAACCATGGAAGGTCTGGATGTCAGAGCTTACACTTCTCGTCTTAACGACTTGGCAAGGTTGGTTCCACGAATGGTTACTCCTGAATATGTAAAGGTAGAGAGATATATCTGGGGATTGTCGCCACAAATTCGCAGTATGGTTACATCCGCAAAACCTGCCACCTATTTAGAGGCTACTACATTGGCAAAATCATTAGCCGATGACGCCGTTCGCAAAAGCAGTCTTGATAAAAAGGAGGAAACCGAGAAGTCGTCGGGCAAGGCCAAAGCAAATGTGAAATCTGAACGTTCGGGGCATTTTGAGTCCAAGACAGAAGTTACGAAGAAGCGTAAGTACGAGAGCTTGAGGAAGGAAACTGAAGAGAACCACAACAGGAAGCGCAGTTCTAAGAAGGCATATGCAGCAAGAAATAGTGGTACTAGAAAGGACGGCACCATAGATAGCCGAAGCGGATCTGAGAGAAAGGCTCATGAAGATGGACAGAAGAAATGCAACCGATGTGGACGAACTGGGCATATTACCCATGAATGCTATGCCAGGAGTACTGTGGAAGGATCAAGACTCGACGGATGTTTCCAGTGTGGAGAACAAGGACATATCTAGAAGGATTGTCCCAAGACAGGAGGTCAGAATGCCAGAGGTAGAGCGTTCGAGCTAAACGCTGGGAAAGCATGTGATGATCCTGCTGTAGTCACTGGTATGTTTATGATCAATAACCATTCCGTGTTCGTACTTTTTGATACTGGAGCTGACTTGAGTTTTGTTTCGAAAAACTTTGAACCATTCCTGTGTTCACCTACAAGTAAGCTAAATAAGAAGTACTAGATAGAACTAGTAAATGGTAAACTGATAGAGACTAGCGAAGTCGTACGTGACTGTAGTATTCTGTTAGGCGATCATAAATTTAGTATCGATTTACTACCAGTGGAGTTGGGAAGTTTCGATGTAGTTGTAGGAATGGATTGGCTGTCCAAGAATAAAGCGGAGATTGTCTGCTCAAGGAAGCAAGTGCGAATACCTCGTCCTGGTAGTGGCAAAGCGATAATTATCCATGGAGATCGATCGAGTCCTGTGTGGAGTGTTGTCTGTAGTATGAAGATGCTCAAGTTGTTGTGAAAAGGGTATCCCGCGTTCTTAGTTAACGTGATGGATACAAAGGCCGAATGTAGGAAGATCGAGGAGATTCCTATTGTTCGTGATTATCCAGAAGTTTTTCCTAAAGACTTACCTGGATTACCCCCTGTGAGACAAATCGAGTTCTGAATTGATTTAATACCTGGTGCTGCACCAATTGCGAAATCTCCCTATAGATTGGCACCGTCAGAAATGAAAGAGATGTCGAACCAGCTTCAAGAACTACTAGACAAAGGTTTCATTCGACCGAGTTATTCGCCTTGGGGTGCGCTTGTTCTGTTTGTGAAGAAGAAGGATGGATCCTTCAGGATGTGTATAGATTACAGGGAGCTGAACAAGTTAACTATCAAGAATCGGTATCCATTGCCGAGGATTGATGATCTGTTTGACCAGCTTCAGGGATCCAGCTATTACTCAAAGATAGATCTGCGTTCAAGCTATCATCAGTTGAAGGTTGCTGATGAAGACATTCCCAAGACAGCCTTTCGAACACGATACGGCCATTATGAGTTTCTAGTTATGCCCTTTGGTTTAACTAATGCGCAGCTGTGTTCATGGATCTCATGAACAGGGTATGCAAACCTTACTTGGACAAATTCGTGATAGTATTCATCGACGATACACATATTTATTCACGAACCAAAGAAGACCATGAGCATCATTTGAGGTTGATTTTGGAGTTGTTAAAGGAAGAGAAGCTGTATGCCAAGTTCTCTAAGTGTGAGTTTTGGATTCGAGAAGTTCATTTTCTCGGACATGTCATAAATGAGAAGGGTATACATGTATATCCATCCAAGATTGAAGCAATTAAGAATTGGGAAGTGCCAAAGACTCTGTCGGAAGTGCGACAATTCTTAGGGCTTGCTGGGTAGTATCAGAGGTTCATTGAGAACTTCTCCAGGATAGCGCAGCCATTAACGCTATTAACCCAGAAGGAGAGGAAGTTTGACTGGACAGAGAAGCAGGAGAAAGCTTTCCAGTCGTTGATGGAAAAACTTTGCAGTGCACCTATTCTTTCCCTTCCTGAGGGAAGTAATGATTTCATTGTTTACTGTGATGTTTCACGTTTGGGTCTTGGATGCATTCTAATGCAAAGGGACAAGGTGATAGCCTATGAGTCCAGACAGTTGAAAGTGCACGAGAAGAATTACACAACACATGATTTGGAGCTTGGAGCTGTTGTGTTTGCATTGAAGATTTGGAGACACTACTTGTATGGCACGAAGTGTACGATTTACACGGACCATAAGAGCCTCCAGCACATCTTCGATCAGAAGGAGCTCAATATGCGACAACGCCGTTGGGTGGAGTTACTCAACGATTATGAATGTGATATCCGTTATCACCCAGGGAAAGCAAACATTGTTGCAGATGCGCTCAGTAGGAAGGAACGGGAAAAGCCTCTACATGTGCGTGCTTTGGGTTTGACCATACAAACGAGTTTGACCGATCAAATTCGTGATGCATAGCGGGAAGCTTTGAAGGATGATGATTCGAGAGGTGAAGGTTTGAATGGCTTAGAATGTAAACTGATATCGAAAGCAGATGAAGTAATGTACTTCATGAACCGAGTATGGGTTCCGCTTAAAGGTAACCTCCATGAATTGGTTATGTACGAAGCTCATAAATCCAAGTATTCCATTCACCCCGGTTCTACCAAGATGTATCAGGACATTAAGGAGTTTTACTGGTGGCCGAAGATGAAGAGAGACATTGCGGCCTACGTGAGCAAATGTCTGACGTGCTCTAGGGTCAAAGCTGAGCACCAGAAGCCGTCTGGGCTTCTGCAGCAACCAGAGATTCCTAAGTGGAAATGGGAACATCTTACGATGGACTTTATCACCAAGTTACCCCGTACGTCGCGTGAACAAAATATGATCTGGGTAATTGTGGATCGATTGACAAAGTCTGCTCACTTCCTGGCACTAAAGGAAACAGACAATACTGAGAAGATATCGCAGCTGTACCTTAACGAGATCGTAGCCCGACATGGAGTACCTGTGTCAATCATTTCGGATAGAGACGAACGATTTGACTCCAGATTTTGGCGATCTCTCCAGAAATCGCTGGGTTCTCGATTGGATATGAGTACTGCATATCATCCTCAAATGGATGGTCAGAGCGAAAGGACCATTCAGACATTAGAGGATATGCTGAGAGCGTGTGCGATTGATTTCGGCGGAAGTTGGGATACTCATTTGCCTTTGGCAGAGTTTTCTTACAACAATAGTTACCACACCAGCATAAAAGCCGCTCCGTTTGAAGCCCTGCATGGAAGAAAGTGTCGATCACCGCTTTATTGGGCTGAAGTCAGCGAGAAGCATTTGACCAGACCCGAGATCATTCAGGAGACTACGGACAAGGTTGTCCAGATCAAGAATAGGCTAAAGGCTGTCGTGGAGTGACAGAAGAGTTATGTAGATAACCGGAGGAAACCGCTTGTGACAACCCGAACTTTCAGGGTCAGTATCTTTTCGTCACGTGGTTCTGTTTCTTGTTATATTTTTCTCTCTCTCTTTCATATTCCGTATGACGATAAGAATCAGTGAACACTTATAACGGTAATATAATTTCTACATGTATAATATGTTCGAGTAAATAAGTATGTGTGTGTGTATTGGGCTGAACCTAGTGTTGTGTCTATGATTGGGCCGTACCCCAACCGCCCCTTGATCATGGATATTCGGCAGCCCTTTTTACTTGGGCTCAAGCCCGTTACCTTGGCCAAATAAGTAAACATCCCAACTTGTAATATATATGTGTACGTAACATTGTAATGCTTATCACTAGAACTCAAAACAAACCCTACTTTTCACAAACATACGTGCGGCAGAAGACTCTTCCCCTCGATACCTCATCCTGTCGATCAAGGTTATTGGTTAGTACCACTTGTTGTTTGTGTGTAATATACTTGAATTATATAATTGTTGTTTGTTAGATTATGCATGAATCGAAGTTGAATATATTATGTGATGCACGGTATGGATATACATATACACACGGGGATGAACTGTTATCATGTTTCCGAAAGGATAATGAGGATGGAACTAAACGATATGCGTATACGGGTCGGTTGTAAGGGTTATCGTGATGAACTTGTTATAATAATCAATAGGTGGGCTGTTTGCATATATGTTTTGGTTAGATGTTAACTAAGAGACTTGGGTCGCATGATGTTAGTGACGAATAATTCTGTGAACTCCAACATTAAACCGATATGTTTGAATGTGTGTGTTATGTACTTGATATTGATAATAATAGATGATAGTGTCCTTGTATGTTGATGATGTCTAGTTTGATAATATATGTGGCCCAATAAAATCAGTTTCAAAAATTATCGGTCCAATTAAATCCATATTAACTAAAAATTGGTCCAACATTAATTGAATACACTTTGCTTGCACACTGTTCAAGATAATTGTCCAGAATTTTCATAATCAATTAATCAAATTGTCGGCCACTTATTGAACATATACTTTGTTTACATTGATTTGATAAATAGTGAATAAGATGCCCCTTGATTTAGGATGGTTGAGTTATGTTGAGTAGACATAGGATAATTTGCTGTTGATCCAGATTATTAACTTTGTGATCTTAGATGATATACTATAAGGTATAATAAGGGGTAATCAGAAACTAAGGTAACGGTAGCAATTGGATTAGCGACTTGGGCTGTACGTATAACTGGGCCACTTAACAAAAGAATTGTACATATGGTTGGATTGGGCTAAGGAAGTTAAAACAATAATACTTGTTTCGGGATTGGGCTTTGTATGGCAGCCGGGCCACGCTAGTAGAGCAGCTGGTGCGGGCCGGGCATGGGCCAACAGGGCCGCACCCTCGGTTATAAGTGAACGGGCCTGTTTAAGACATGGGGCCGCAAATGATTAATAATTGGGCTTGAAATATATGCAAGTAAATTAGGTATGTATGTATATAGTATGTTTGAGCTACTACATGTTAAGTGATTGTTCGATGGCACTATGTGAATGGATTAACTTTCATGACTCGAATTACATGTGTGCATCACACGTATAATAAATGTGTTTTATGTGAACAATGAATACGTGAATTAGTTGAACGTGAAAGATGTGGCTCATGTGCACGTAGAACTGACTGTTGTTGGTACACAATGGTAGGACATGTTTGATCGACTATTAAGCAAGTAACTAACCTTACCGAGCAAACCAAGGTGAGTTCACACTTTCCACAAGGCATGGGATTCCCATGGGTTGGGAATAGGTAAAGGATTGAAACTGAAACTGCGTGATCTCCTGGTTTGGAAAACGTACACACCCTCTTCATTGAAGGGTGACAACACGTGATAATGGTATAATTGGAAACTGCGTAATCTCCTGGTTTGGGGGTTACCTACACACCCTCTTTATTGAAGGGTGACAACACGGATACTAGACCAAAAACTCTATCATGAAGTCCCTCACTTTTATATCGACTTAATCGCCGGGCCAATGGCGAGCGGGTCATTAGTTAGATAGCGCTATTTAGGTTTGACAAGCCTCACACCGTGCTGCAGAGGACGGGCGTGAACTAATGGATCTGGGCACTAGTCAATGATGATAGACATTGACGTCAGGGCACCAACTTACTTTAGTCAGTGGTCGATATGGTAAACGGGTCTAGTGGTTCACATGGGGAAGCCCCCACTGGTTATGGATATGGTTTGGGAAACTGGTTAACTTATGGTTTACAAACGAACTCATGGTTTTTGAAACTACTTTTAAACGAACACCAACTGTGAACTCGCTCAACTTTGTTGTTGACTCGTTGTTACATGCCTTGCAGGCCTTTAGGTACATATTGTTGGAACTTGCTGTCTGGGAGGCTGGAGTGGTAATGGGTCGAGATACATGGAATCGCAACACAAGACTAATGGTTTATAAACACTTAACGAATGAACTATGCTTCCGCTGTATACTGTGAATTGGCTGTAACGTTGTAACACTTAATGTCAATAAATGAAAGTTTTATTTAATTATATTATGTGAAGTTCAATGTGATTGGTGGCTTGGATCCTGGTACGTCACACGCCCAGCGGTAATTCCGCATGTGGTATTTTCGGGGTGTGGCAGATTGGTATCAGAGCCATTGGTTATAGTGAACTTGGTTTTAAAAAGGGGGAAAACGTTTTTATAAAACCAGACTATAACCGTACACTTCTGAAAATGTGAATACGACCATGACACTCAGCTCCAGATTGCAAGGTTCGTCCCTCTTACTTGTTGTATACATTACGTAACTAGTACACATTTGTTTATGACGAAACATAAAAACACACACTCGTCACTATAGCATGATGGCATGGATTGCTTGCTTACCTTATGACACGTTGATAGTATGCCATAGTCCTTGGATTTTTGTGATCTTATTACCTTAACGACCTCCGTTTGACATCTGAGTTTGAGGAACCATTTGACATGAGTTAGGAGGAACTGAGATGAACATGCAAATCACAATATTATTGTGGGAGCACACATAATAATAATGTGGGGTGCATGCGAGTCCCAGTGAGCCTTAACAAGTGGAAAAGGGGTTCCGTTCCATTATTTGATCGATGTGAAACATAACAAACCTATAGGGGTCAAAGCAGTGATTGTCCCCTACTCAAACGTGAACTTTTCATTCATCTTTGGATCCTTTCGAATCTCGATGCTATCGAATATTACCTGAACACCCATCTGAACACCTAGCGAACCGTGTAGAATGTTATGTGCTTATACGAATGTCCCTGAGTTGGATGTCGCAGCGTCGAATGATTGATCGATACCTTTCTTACTCCTCTTCTTTGGCTGGAACTCATGTATTGACATCATAGATCCCGAAGTGTGATCATTTCTGCAATACCCTCGCAACAGACCGTGTATTACTCAAGCAACTTGCAACATCGATGGACAGGAGGATGAGCGTAGTATTTTACCGACCTCAGTACTTTGACGACCCTGATTACCGGCAATGAACATCAGCGAATTGACTTCGATCGAGTCCGTAACACTAGTCAGCGATTTATGGGAGTCAACTCTTACGAATCAATCGGGGCATAAGTGATGCTAATTGACCATAGTGTGGTATCCAAGTTCCCCTAGGAGCGAAAGGACCAAATGCAACAGAAATATCCTCACATCTTCCCACCGAGTGCGAAAACGAAACCTGTAAGGAGTAGAATTTCGGGGACTAAATTCCTTAAACAGGGGGAGACTGTGACGCCCGGCCTCTCAGGCCATACCGGACATTAGTAATATCTATAATAAACATGTAACATGACTATTTGTGACTAAATGTGATGTTAATATATGATATTTAATGTGTTGATAAATTTAGATGTGTATAAAAATTATGTAGGCCACAATAAAACTAACGCTTATCGCGTAACGTTTAAAATGCGAAATGAACGTCGGTGACCACCCGATCAGTGTTAAAATCCAAAAAATAGTCTGTTAGGATTAGAATAATAATTTAAATCCTATCCGTGTGGAAAAATAATTTAAAACACTAAGAAACTCTATTTTTCGAGTTTGAGCGCATACCGTACGATACTGCACGAATTAAACAAAATACCGTCAACGCAGCAAGTCAAGACAACTGGTAATTATTTCAGTAATAATTTTAGGTGATTATTTTTATAGTATGATAAAAATAATTTAAAACGCACTAAAACGGGATTAAAACGCCAGATAAAATACCCGGTATTCAGTAAAATACTTGTTTTTAACTCAAATTTATATATATAAGTATAAGTATAGGTGATGTATGTGAGAAGGGGAAAGGTGGCGGCACATAGGGCTGCCCACTTTCTCTTGTTTCTCTCAAATTGGACACCTGTAACAATTAGGGAATGGAGTGTGATGATTAAGACCATTGCATGCATCCATAAACCTCCACTTTTCAAGAAACCCTTTTCAAAATCATTCTCTCTCTCTCTCTCTCTTGAACATTCTTGGCCGAAACCCCCTTAAACACTTCAACATTTTATTTTCAAAATCAAATCATGAAGAATCAAGGCCTTTACATGGTGATTTCAAGCTTTTAAGAAGGTTTGGAAGTGATTTCAAACAAGATTCAAGCAAGAACAAGCCTCATATCACCATCTTTTCTCAAAAACCCACTATGAAAACTTGAAGGTATAAAATATTTCTTTAAACATTGTTCTTGATTCATATTGATAATGAAATTAGTAAGAAGTTTCTCTTGATTCTTGAAATCTAAACATAAACTTGAAACTAACAAACAAATGAGTTTTGAATAAAATGAAAATGAGTGTGTGCATGTATGTATATATGGCCGAAAATGATGTTTGTGTATGTGTATATTGCATTTCGAAATTTTGATGAAAGATTTCTTGATTATTTGATTTCTTGAAAAAAATAAGATGATTAAAGTAAGTATTAGTTGTCATACAAGAATGTTTTAAAATGATATGTGTTATATTTTAAAAACATGATGTTAATATGTTCTAGAATAAGATTGGAACACAAATGAAGATGATAAAATTGTAGAAGTGCATTAGATGCACAAATGTAAACACGCATGATGATATATGAACTCAAAAAGATGATTTGAACATGATATGATAAAAATCCATTTTGATCGGAATATAAACTAAAATAAAGTTATTTTGAAGTGTTTAATGGTATATCACTTTGTCATAATGTTTACTAGCTTTGCATGTGGTACTTGATGCATAAAAAGTTGTAAAATACATGAAATCGCATGATTTATGTGACTTATATAAAAACTGCACTAATATGATTATAACCACTATTTTAATCAGTAAATAACATGTATTGTGTTAAAATATCAAGTCGTTTCGAGTTGGGATGGTTACGGTAACGTTTAACGCAAAACTATGCGTTAAAACGGTCAAAAATCGGCTTTTCGGGTGATTTCTGTAAAACTGAATTAGATCAGTAAATAAACTGATATTTTTAGTTTAAAAATAAGTATTTTAACTAATTCTAAGTTTACTTGGTGTTTGGTTGGTCATACGTGACTTCCGACGCCCGAAAATGTTACCGAATCGCTAAAATATGCATTTTTCAATGAACATGAGTATGGGTGAATTTTGAGTGAATCTTATGTGATAAAATGTATTAAGTGATTTGAACATGTAAATGTGATTATATGTTAAGTGTTAATTTGATAATGGGAAAATTAGACTATGCATGTATGCATGTACGTTTTGTGCGGTAGAAATGGTAAATTTGCGTTAAATGTGTGTAACTTGTTTGTCGAGCATGAAATTTAGTATATATGAGATGTTTTATGTATATTTGCTTTAAAAATAACAAAATAGTTAAGTTAGTAATGTTTCGCGTGTTTCGGTGTTAGATTATATGAATTTTTATGTATATATGATACGACGCGCAAATCATAGATATATTACGTATAAACGGAAGAGTTAACGGATTTACACAATAATGGTCACCAATAAAACCGTTCAAAACGCAAAATCATAAAGATATATATATATGGACTCATATATATATATATATATATTAACACGCCAACATAATAAAAAATGACAACTTTTCGAGAAAATCTCAAAGTTATGTGATAATTCTAAGAAACGGAGAAATGGTTTTGAAGAATAAATATGTTTCGGGTGGAAACAGGATTATGCACGGTGTTTGGGGGAAAAACAACCGTGTAGCTGGTACGAATATTGCTTGGTCTCAAGAGAGTAAGTATCAGCATATGATTACATTTCGTCGGGGATTTCAGGGGATTCGTACAACATCTTGTATTAAATTGTCATATTAGTAGGATATATATATTGTATGTGAGGCAGACATCATATTGTTCTCAAAGAGAGAACCCTGCGCCCATGATGTCGTTTAATCATTTAAGTATTGCACGCGATGAATTGTTGGTAGATCTATCGGGTTGACAACCCCGTCGTGACCGGTCGCCCCGTGTCAAGTCAAACGACGAATTTAAATTCTGTTTATTGTCTAGCTTTGATTATCCCTGCATGGTTAATATATAGTTCGTATTGTCTAGCTAACATACGAGTCTGAAAATTGACACACTAATTTAATATACAAAACCTGGGCAGTGTTACTATTGTCGGAGTAATGACCCGATGGAAGGCCCATGGATTTTATCAAAGGAGTAAAATGGACTTTCTAAAACTACATGGATGTTTTCAAATAAACACCTAATCAGGAAGTTTTTCTTGGAATAAAATTTGTTAGTAAACGAATAAGTGAACTCGCCTTCCTTTGTGTTGACACTTGATTTTAACATGTTCTACAGGTACTTAAGTTCGGCTTCGGGAAATCATGGTGTATCTTGTGAATGATGATGCATGTTGTTATGTTTGATTATGTTGGACAACTTTTAAACTATCTGGGACACTTGTAATAAGATCCGCGAGGATCAAAACAACTTAACTTATGTGGTTGTGTTGTGACTTTTAAAAAAAAATGTAATGTTTAATATTTATGTTTTGAAATATGTCAAAATGTCCAACAAAAGAGTGCATCGTCCGACAAGGTATAAATGGGCACCAACTTCCGTCACCACTACGTTTTATATTCCGCTGCGACGTTTTTTGGGGTGTGACAACTGCTATGCTCGAATGGTTTGACAGCATCGAGGTTACCTTCATTAACAGCGAATGCCCAGAGCAGCTGAAGACTAGGAGTGCAACGGGAATGTTTCAAGACAGAGCGTTAGAGTGGTGGACAAATGTGAGAAACATCTGATCGAATGAAGAAGCCTATGCTCTTTCATGGGCTGAGGTGCAAGAATTGATGATTCTTGAATTCTGCCCTCCTCATGAACAACTGAAGCTTGAAGAAGAGTTCTGGCACTTGAAGCAGATTGGTGATGATAATCTAGCTTATACTACCCGTTTCAAGCAGCTCAGCTTGATTGTTCCTCACTTGGTTCCTACCCCTAAACGCATGATAACCAAGTACATCAATGGTCTACCTCCTGCTATGGGTGATTCTATTGAAGCAGCTCAACTCGGAAATATTGAGGAAGTCTATCGTCTTGCAGCTAGTCTCTACAACAACCGCGTTCGTGATAAGCAGTTTGCTAACCCTGCTTCCTCCAAGTCTGCACATCAAGTTACTCAGCAGCGAAGTGGAGGCAAGAACAAGAGGCTAAAGTCACAGGGTTCAGGATGCAATGCTATTGTTCCTACTGTGAATCCTGCTGCTAAGCCTGCTCCTGCTGCTACTGCTTAGAACCCTGCTACACTTAAAGTAAAGAAGCAGTACTCTGGGTCTTATCCCAAGTGTACCACTTGTAATTTTCATCATCATGGTTGCTTCTGCATGTCGTTTGTGCACCAACTGCAATCGCTATGGTCACACGACTCCTTACTGTCTTCAAGTTAACCCAGCTCAACAAGCTCAGCAAGCCCTAGCTCAGGCAGCCCTACCAGCTCTCCCAGCTCCTGCGCAGAATCTTAAGCCAGTCAACGTTGTTCGTGCATGCTACAAATGTGGAGATACTACCCATCTTCGTAACCAGTGTCCTCAGCTGAACCAGGATCAACAGCCAGCCGCTCGTGGATGGGCGTTCAATCTTAATACTAATCAGGCTCGTAACGACAATGATGTCGTTAATGGTACGTTTCTCGTGAATAACCTTTATGCTTCGATTCTATTTGATACTGGTGCCGACAGAAGCTTTGTGTCCGTAGAATTTGAATCTTTGTTAAACTGTGCACACTCTATGTTACCTAAGTCGTTTTCAGTGGAGATTGCTGATGGGAAGTCTATTCTAGTTGATTCTATCCTCTGTTGTTGTTCCTTGATTCTTAACGACCACGTGTTTACCAATGATCTAATACCTATGCAATTGGGTAGTTTCGATGTCATTATCGGTATGGATTGGTTGCGTAAGAATCATGTCGAGATTGCCTGTCACGAGAAGTTTGTT
>JARYGA010059325.1:0-45223 GCA_030545235.1 Helianthus tuberosus | reverse complement strand
ACATAATTTGTATTTTGTATAAATCAAGTCTTTTGTGTACACCACGTACTCATGTATAAATCAAATATTTCTGTATGTATCAAGTGTTAATGGGTTGCAAAGCCATTAACATGTGACACGACATAGGAAGTCACCAAACCATAGGCATTTTTCTGTAGTCGATTCACGACTGAGACACAAAAACACTGCTTGGTAAAAGAGTGGCCAAGAGTGGGGCTGCCCGGAAACCCATTAGATCTAACCTTTTGTCCTGCGGTCTAAGTATGTACACGATTAATGGTGCTTATGGTACCCTATTCGTGACACGATTTCTCGTATCATTCTTGTATCCATCATACCACTTGTAAACTTTGTAATATTTGTAACATGTATTTCACCCCCGAAGGTATAAAACTGAAAACAGTTAAAAGAAAAGGGGGAGCATGAACTCACAACTTTGCGTTCCTTGCGTCGTAAACTTCACCGGATTTGCTTAATTAACGTCGTAACCTATACGCGTTTTCTTAATGTTAGTCACTAGACTTGCGTCGCACAAGTACAGTCACTCTCTTTTGTATTTGTATTGTTGTGTTAAAAATATTTCATATTTTTAACTACGTATCTTACTTATATTATTCCTCTAAAATAACTATAAGTCTTTGTGTTTTGCACTTCGCACCCGAATTATGTATCTTGTATTTTGTATGTGTATTTTTATGCTTATACTCCTCATGAGTATTTAGTGTATTTTTAAGTCTTAATACTCTAGCACGTATAACACATACTTTATACACTTAGCACAAAAGTTGGTGATCAAATAATATATATTTTTCTCTCAAAAATATACATACTTATATCCATTTTATTCTTGAAGAAATCCTCATTTCTTATCACCAAAAATTAGGGAAACCTTAGTAATACTCTTAAACACATTTTTAGGGAATAAGTTTCTCAAAAACTTATATTTTTCTAAGTGTCAAAATTTATAAAAAATTTGACAGAGTTTCCCCTAAAAATGGAGGTTTCCCATGTTTTCAAAACATGTGTTTATTTTCTTTTAAATCGTCAACAATTTCCTCAATCAACAATAAACAATATGCAACCAGTTAAAATAGATATAATCGCAGAAATATATGAACTTGTGGTTTTTCCAAAATAGGTAGTATCTTTCCATTATTTTTAGTGGATCTTTGTATAGATCAACTTCGTTTCTTGAAAGTCTCGTTTTTAAAGAAGTTATATCTTTACAACTTCCTGTCAACATTTACAAAAATAGTTATTTTGTCGAAACTTTGTGTTACACAAGTGTTTACACACTCGTGTGTTTGCTAAAATCATTCTTTTTCATGTAAGATCCGGCTTTAGAAAATATGATTTCTTGGACACTTGGTCCTTTGAAGGTACCGCTTGTAGATCCGTAGATCTACTAGTTTTAATCACTATTTTACAAGCTAAAACACTTTTACACAAGTTCATGATTCGAGTGTGGTAGAGTTTCATCTTCTAACCCTTGTTATACTTAAACAAGCTTTATGTCATAATCCAAGATCATGACTAAACCGGGTTAAATGATGATCCGAGCTACCACAACATAGATCGGGTCCAAATAATCACACAAATCAAATACTACATGATTTACACAACATATGTGCTTTTAACCACCATTTTTAGTGCTTTTAGTAGACTTTTAAGCTTCAACTTGTATGTTTACGAGTTTTAATCGTTACAAATCATATTACCCACTTTAAAATAGTTCAAGAAGGTGATTTAAGCAACATACCACTAGCTCGAGGCTAGGGAAGAATCTAGACGCAAATAGGGTGGATAAAAGCAAGAGAGTGAGGTCCTTCGCCTTCCGCTTGCACCAAGACTCCTTATCCGAGATCCTTAACACTTGTATGAACTTGAAATGGCAAGATCAAAGCTCGACAATGGTTGTGTGTTCAAGGGGGTGTTCGGCCGAAGCCTTGAGAGAGAGAGGAGAGAAAGTGTGGAGTGGTGAAATGCTAAGTGAATGACCTTGTGTGTTTAGGTTATTACTTATAGACAATTAGGATGTGTATTACCCAAGAGATCATATGTCTAGATGATATTGAGCATTAGGATTACAAAAATAATTTAGAGGACAAGGTATGTCCCCCCTCATGGGGACGGTTGTAAAGGGGGGGGGGGTACTAGTTCGATTCCAACTAGTAGTTAGGTAACTTAGTTAGGTTAAGTAAGTTAGTTAAGTGCTTAACCTGGTTAGTAGTGCATAGTGTGTTATGACGGGTGTTAGGGTATTTAGGGACCCTAACTGGCTCAGAAAAAGATAAACAATGTTATTGGCAATATTTTTATGTTCCGGGTAAAGTCCGGTTGTTCGGTTGCATACCGATTCGTTAAAGTGCTAAATTGCACCTTTTAGTGTTTAATAAGTATCTTTTTATAATACTATCGATTCCCAACACTTAGGGAAATATTCTGGATAATAAAACGACATTTCTGCAAAACATTCATGTGTCTAAATGCTGAATTTTATAAATTCTGCACTTAAAGTGCGTTTCGGGTGCTTTTTAGTGCTAAATTTTGCTTTCGCATTGCATATATATTAAACCTTGTATGTACTCTTGGGTTTTAATGCATTCTTGTTGTCGGACCTACACCTAGGCTCCAATTTTATTGTCTGACTGCTTTCTGCAGTTCTGTTGACACAGTGTGTCTTACCGGTGAGTTTACTAGTATTTTTGACGCAACGCTCTCGTTTATGCATAAAGCAATATTTTGTAGTATACAACGTGCATGAATTCACTTGTTTAGTAGGAAATCAGATATTGCTGACAGTTAAGCACATAATTGCAGTCATTAAGCAATAATTAATGTGTACGGAAATTACCGGTTTGGGCCAGTTGTCACACCAAATGGGTAGAAGCAAAACCGCTAGCCTCTACCACCGCTATGATAACAAGGAAATTTGTCTGGGAACACATCATCTGCTGTTTCGGTCTACCAATGTGCATAGTAACCGATAACGGCACCAACTTTGTGGCCGAAGATTTCCAAAACTGGCTAAAAGAACTAAACATTGAACACGTCTTCTCCTCAGTGGCGCATCCGCAAGGGAATGGCCAAGTCGAGAGCATCAATAAAAGTTTAGTCGAGGGAATAAAGGGACGGTTGGGAACAGCCAGACGCGGCTGGATCGATGAACTCCCAAGTATCCTATGGACCCATAGGACTAGCCCAAAGGCAAGTCACGGGGAGACACCCTTCAGCCTAGTCTATGGCTCTGAGGCGGTGATCCCCGCTGAAATCGGTCTCCCTTCACCCCGAATGTTAGCGATCAACAAAATTGACAACAGTGACGAGCGAAGGCTTGACTTGGACCTCTTGGAAGAAAGGCGTGAAAACGCCGCAATTAATGAGGCCAAGTACAAAACCAAACTAGAAAAGTATTACAACGCGCGCGTCCGCATCTGCACATTCAACCTGGGAGACTATGTCCTTCGGGACAATGAGGCCTCTAACGCAGAGCGCCCAGGGAAACTTTCCCCCAAGTGGGAAGGACCCTACCTCATCCAAGAGGTCTTAGGAAAAGGCGCGTACAGGTTACAAACATTAGAAGGTGAACCCATCGCAAGAACATGGAACGCACAACAACTTCGCCACTGTTACATGTAAGCTACGTCTACATTTTCCATGTAACCTACTGGCCCGCAGGCCATTTGTCAATAAATAAATGAACGATTCAATGCAATATTGTTTATTCCTTCTATTACAAATGCATGTTCCACTTCACGATATCAGTAAAAACAGATTGGCAAAATCTTCATTCGCGATACCCACACAAAGTGGTGACCACACACAAATATTGTAATAGGCCAGCAAAGGCAAAACATCAATGTCTATCCGGCTGGATACGCACATACGGTTTTTACAAAACCTACACAATTCCTAAACCCTAACGGGATGAAAACAGGAATTGACTAATATTCACACGACAAAGGTGTAGAGTATACTCAACTGCGCTTTACAGCCAACAGAGTTATCCATATACTTGCATGTCACCGAGACATGCAAATGGAAAACAATGACTTAGTATTATTTACATGTGCCTAAAACATTGGCCTTAAATAAACACTATTTCAACTGCGCTCAGACAAAGACAGTAAATATTCTTTATTTATGAACTTTGAGACGCACCTACTTGCATATCACCTAGATATGCAAAAGGCAAATTCAGACTTAATGTTATTCACAAAAACATTAACTCACACATGTTCAAGAATGCAAGTAGTAAAAAGACTTGTACAAATCGAATAAAAGGGTTAAACTTTATATATTCCAAAATATTTCTACACCATTGCGGTGCAGAAGAAGTTTACATCAGTTCTCCTCCAGGAACATTTACAGCAAAAAGAAAAGTAAAAAAGGGCACGCAGGCCAACCTAATCTTCTTTTGTACCGTTGGTACCCGCATCACCCTTTGTGCCACCAGCGGTCTCCTCCTCCTCTTCAGGATCAACATACAACAACCGCAAGCGGTCCACATAATCTTCCACCTCCAAGCATTTATCAATATCATCAATGGCAGAAATGGACAAGCTGTTGTATGCGTTAATAGCCGTAACATACCGAGACTCAGTATCTACACCATGGAACCCAGATCTTTCATCAGTAAACTTGCTCTGGTAGAAAGGGTTCACATGATTAAGGCATTCGTTGTAACCAGCCTTGAACCCCGCCTCCCGCGCACGCTCCTTAAGCTCATTAATGGCACTTGTGTTTTCAGGCGCGTCAAGAATGGTTCTAACGATCTGCAAAACACAAATAATATGGTTAACAAAAGCAAACCTAAAGATAGCGAAGGCACCAGATACTTACATGCCCGATACCGTGATCACGCATCCAATCACGATCTGCCTTCAGCTGATCCAAGGAGGAAATCAGGCTATCTCTAGCCTCAGCAGCCTCCCTTGCCCGCACTTCAACCTCAGCCGCACGGGCAGTGACCTCCTCAAGAATGGTCACCCGGTTCTGCACTTCAACCTATCAACAACAAAGAAAACACAAGTATAGAAGGATAATCAAGAATACTTGTGAAACAAAGAAACAAACTCAAATGTAAATGCAACCCGTAACTTGAGGCCCTCGACAGCTTTGTTTAAATTGGTGCGGCCAGCATCCGCCTCTTCAAGAGCCTTGGCACTGCGTGCCTCCGCCTCTTTCGCCTCCTTAGCAGCCGCTTCGGCTGCGGCCTTTTCCTTTACCTAGGCAGCATTCGCCGTCTTCAGATTGGTCACCTCCTGACGAACGCGGAAAACTTTTTCATTTCTCAAGCGCAAGCTTCCCTCCAACCCTTGCGCTCACCAGAAAGCAACTTAGCAAGAGTACGAACCTGTTTAAGGCCAGCTGTTGCAGCCCAAGCCTCAGTCTGCTTTTGTTTCTCAAAAGCAACTTTCTCCCTTTCCAGCTGCTCCGCACCCTCCTGAGCAGCCTTTGCCATCGCCTCAGCCTTAGCTCGCAGGCGAGCGGTTTCCTCCTTCTTGCGGCCTAGAACCTTATAATCTTCCATAGTAGCGCTCGCCATTATGGAACTCCTAACAAGCATGGAGGAGAGTTGATTTATCCGGTTCTCACGGGGCAAGCCACGAGCCCGAAGAACCTCAAATGGGGTGCCCAAACCACTCTAGATATCCCTACAAGCGGAGGGATCATTCGAAATATCATCCCCTTGCATAACGCTCCAAGAGGGACGATGGTAGTTCACACCCCGGTTTTTCGTATAAGTAGGGTAATAGAACTCCAATTCCGACTCACCAGGCTGAATGGATGGTTCTTCAAAGCCCGTACCTGTGGAGGCAGAACCAGAATCCTTCTCGGTAGCAGGGGATTTTCGCTTTTCAGCATCAGCAAACTTCAGATTATCCCCCCCCCCCCTCAACATCAATATCCCGCGGGGGGATCAAATTGTCAGAAGAATCCACCGTATCAAAGATGGTCTGACCCGCGACCTTCTTCCCAATATCCTCCCTTGCACAGAGGCCGCGGTAACCATTTCGATAGAAGGGCTTCTCCTGAATTCCTTATTTGCTCCCAAACTCGCATCCGCGTCTCGCGGAGGAGAAGAACTGGCCTCAAAAAAGGAAAAAGTCTCCTCAAGTGGTTCTACAACAAAGCAAAAACGACTATAAGTTACAAGCTAAATATGACAAACACTTGTGAACATATGGTCAACTTACCAGCCACAACCGCAGGCTTCGGCTGCGAGACAGCCGCACCAGCGGCATCTACCTTCTGTTTCTTCTTATCATCAGCAGGTTTGGAACCCGCAGCGGATCCACTCGCAGCCGCACCACCACCCGGAACACCCAAACCCTCAAGGGTGTCAGACACTACCACATAATCAGTGTATCTGCGTAAACGAGTACGAGAGATACATGCCGCCTGCAGCACCAAAGGAGGAACAAAAGCCGGCTCATGCTTTTTCTTCGAGGTACGGATCCTCACGGCTTTCTCCACATGCTTCTTGGGAACACCTGTCGCATCAGGGTCTCCCAAAGCCCCAAGATCACATGCGTTTCATTCATCAACAAGCAATCAGCAAGGCCAACTTCTTTACAAAACAAGTAAGGAAAGTATATCTACTATACCTTTGCCTTGCGGCAGTGGTGCCTCCATCGCCTCACGATCAGGAATACGGAAGTTGTCACGAATGGTGAAGTTGAACCCCTCTTCACCATCCGCACAAGCAAGCACCTCAACCTTGCCTTTGAAGTCCGGGTCAGATATTCTCCAAAGGGCAGCATCCTCTGATAGTACATTAACAGAACTCAATAACAAAAATAAGGAAGTAAGAAACCGCACAGGAAGAAAGGTACTTACCACCACTCTTCTCCCGCACAACCGGCTTTGCTTTCCTACTCATCCTTGTCAGCATCATCCGCAGCACTCACAACTGCGAGTTGCTCAGTTTTTTCCACCCGATGAGCCACAACCTCGGAAACCAGTCCACCGTATCAACCCTGGCGACACTAATGGTCTCCGTTATGATCGTATCAGTCACATTCCGAAAGGTCAACTTGGTAGTGACCACAGCAGCCTTAATGTAGAAGAATTTTGTCTTCCACTTCGTAATACCCTTGGGAGGAACCATCAGCTTAGGGCTTCCGGGTCGTTGACAGAAAGAGAAGAAACCTATGTGCACAGTCATCAGATAGAACCACCGGAAGTCTCCTACGGTGGGTTCCATACCAAGAGCACGAAAGGTGTACTCGAAGTTTCGAACCCGAATCATCCCAAACGGGCTCAGTTGAGAAATATGGATTTTGTACCACTCCAAAATCTCAGCAACAAACATAGTCAACTGCAGTCGGAGATTATAATCGCCGAAAAAATCTGCCCACATAGTGACATATCCCGCCGGAGCATCAGCGCCGGTGTCACCCTCTTGTGGGTAAACAAACCCATATTCTTGAGGCATCTGAACATCAGTCACCAGATTGTCGAAAGCAGCTTTCGTCCATTCAACACCGGCAAGCCTCCGCCGGGGGCACCACCTTCCTCTTCCTCCGCCGCCACTGGCGACGAAGGGTCGGGATTTTCACCAACAGCAGAATGTGGGTTCGATGGTCCAGCCATCACGAAGAAGAAAAGCAAGTGTAGAACGAGTTCAAAAACTCAGAAACCTCACCGAAAAATCAAATATTTGATAGGAGAAGACGAAGGGTCCTTACTCTCTCTCACCGGAAAATTTTGAAAATTTGAAGAAGTGAGGGGAAACCCCACAACGGTTTCCCCTTTTATACTCATCGAAATTAATGCGGAACAGTAACCGAAACGTCTTGTGTAAAAGGAACGAACCATGCGACGACATGTGTGCAGCGACGGTTCCGCTGACGGTTGCCACGCGCCTGATAAAAGAGACTTTTACACTCCTGGTACAGTGCAGTGATTACCTCGGGCAGTGCAAACGTCCTTTCATTTCGGCACATGTCAGGAAAATCTCACCAACTTCCACCAAATCGCACGTGCGGTCTACAACGTTTATAAAAGGTACAAATGAAGATAACTCTCATGTACGCGGCATGCGGTTTTTTATGGTTTCTCAAACCATAATCTAGACTGCATGTCGTTTTTTACATCCCCTCAAAAAATAGGAAAAATATATTTACACTATGTAAAGGGGATTAAATCAATATCCGCATATACCCACGATGTCGCCACCCCCGATCCCTGGTTCCCGGGAACGGGCGGCCACGAGCCAGTTTCGGTGGTATCGCGTAGTGTCTAATTTGGCAGCGGAATTTTTCATCAGAACCGTAGTTAGGAAATGTTTATCAGAGTAAAACCACCATATTTGATATTAATAATAACATGGGCAATACCCAAGTTTCTTATTACAATACATTTATAGGGATAAACCCTATTTTATTGAATTTAAAACATCGTTTATAATGTAACTTTTATAGCCACATTTTTCCCAAGCCTTCAGTGCTCTCCAACTGGCTTTTTACTAATTGGCTATCACATTGGGTTACCTGAAACGCGTTTTAAAAACATTTGTCAGTCAGAAATACTGGTGAGTGAATCCCAGTTTAATCAAGAAACATTTTATCAATTAAAACAATATTGAGAGCGATCACATTGTTTATGTCTACACAATTACTCCATTTGATACTATCAATCCACTGACTTGTGGGTCATATTACACATTGGCTAACTCATTGTCCAATGGTAACGTACTGTCAACCTTGACTTACTACTCACAGTGTAGTAAATTTTGTATACAAAACCCCAACATACCGGCAGTAATTGAAGAACTACAAAGACTCAATCACTGCTAAATTACATTGTAAAATAGTTAAGGTTTTGTAAAAACTATTAACAAAAAGGAGATTACTCACATTGCTATCTTAGGCTTCTCGTAAGGGTTTCCTGGATATAATCTAGAATTTATACAAATGTACATTGGTTAGTATCATAACCCTTTGAAATTATTAATGATACCCTCCCCGAGACGGCATTCCAACAACTACGTCAGGCAGAACCACGACAGTTGTTACGGAACCCTAAATCAATCTGGCAGCGTAACTATTCCGAAACTTGGGTTATAATACTTACAACGGAGCAGAACCTCGCTAATTAGGGGTATAATACCCGACTATAATGCCTCTTCTACAGAAATTATGATTTAGAAATTGAGAATGAGCGACGGAAAACGAAAACTGATGCGTTCTATTTATAGTTGCAAAACCCGACCCTCACGCGGCCCGCGTAAAGCACAGGCCAGGGTTACACGGCCCACGTCAACCCTGGTTAACAAAATAGCTTGGCTGAGTCGATGTGTAGGTCCGCCACGATGTCGACACGTGTTAGCTCAGGATGTATCTGCGTTTAATGGTCTCTAGCGGCCCGCGTACACTTAAACGATATCTCACGCGCCCCGCCTGAACTAAAGAAGTCAATTAAGTCTGTTCCAGCCTTGATACCGCCCGCGTAAAATGTTGGGGTGGGTCTACGCGGCCCGCCTCAACTTAATAATTATTGTTTTTAATTTTTTTATATGTTATAACATAATTCGAGCTTGGTTTTCACATACGGAGTGTAATATAAGACATAATGGGGCATTCTATAATATACTAGAGTGTCAGAATATTATGAGGGTGTTGGTTTTACCGAGGGTTGTTACATTCTCCCCACCTTGTTTTAGAGCTCGTCCTCGAGGTCTATTAAAACAAAAGCGGGTATTTCTTTTGCATTTCTGATTCAAGCTCCCATGTGTACTCAGGTCCTCTTTTGGAGTCCCACTTCACTTTGACTAGAACTAGTCTCTTGCGTTTGTGATTCTTAACTTTTCTATCTTCAATCTGTAGAGGCCTTTCTACAAACTTGAGTTGTTCATTTACCTCTATATCCTTAAGAGGTACTATCAGTGATTCATCCGCTAAACACTTTTTGAGATTAGATACATGAAACACATCATGTATTCCTGCCATTTCCTCTGGCAGTTGTAGCTGATAGGCTACAGGTCCTATTCTTCTAATAATCTTAAAAGGTCCAATATACCTGGGACTTAGCTTTCCTCTTTTGATGAATCTTACCACTCCTTTCCAAGGAGAGACCTTCAACAATACTTTATCTCCTACTTGAAACTCCAATGGCTTGCGTCGGTTATCAGCATAACTCTTTTGTCGATCACGTGCTGTTTTCAGTCATTCCTTGACTTGAATAATCTTGTCAGTTGTTTCTTGCACTATCTCAGGTCCAGATAGTTGCTTTTCCCCAAGTTCTGCCCAACAGACTGGGGTTCGACACTTTCTTCCATAAAGTGCTTCGAATGGTGCAGCATTGAAACTTGTGTGATAACTATTATTATAAGAAAATTCTATTAAAGGTAAGTGATCATCCCAATTACCTCCAAAATCAATTACACAAGATCTAAGCATATCTTCCATTGTCTGAATTGTCCTTTCGCTTTGTCCGTCCGTTTGAGGATGATAAGCTGTGCTTAGTTTTAGCTTGGTTCCCATTGCCTTTTGGAAACTTGACCAAAAATGAGAGGTAAATCAGTTATCCCTATCAGAAACAATTGATAAAGGAATGCCATGTAAAGAAACAATTTCATTTACATACAATTTAGCTAATTGTTCCATACTAAAAGTTTCTTTCATTGGTAGGAAATGAGCTGACTTAGTTAGCCTATCTACAATCACCCAGATTGTATCATTTCCTTTCTTTGTTTTGGGTAATTTAGTAACAAAATCCATTGTTATCAATTCCCATTTCCACACCGTCATTTCTAATTGCTGTAACAAACATGAGGGTTTCTGGTGTTCAGCTTTGACTTGTGAACAGGTTAGACATTTAGAAACATAGGCTGCTATGTCTTTCTTCATTCCTATCCACCAGAAATTTTTCCTTAAATCCTGGTACATTTTATCACTTCCTGTATGCATCGTATATTTAGATTTATGGGCTTCTTCTAGTATACGATGACGTAGGTTTCTTAATTTAGGTATCCACATTTTCTTTTCATGGAATCTCCAAATTCCATATGTTCCTTGTTTTAATTCCTTTAACATACCTTTTAATTTTTCAGAATCATCCTTGATTACTGATTCTTGTGCTTCTCTTATTTGTTCATTTAAATCTACTTGTAGATTTAATTTAAGAGAACGTACCCTTCTTGGCTTTTCATGATACTTACGGCTTAAAGCATCTGCCACTACATTTGCTTTTCCTTCATGATACTGGATATCACAATCATAGTCACTAAGCATCTCCATCCAACGTCTTTGTCTCATATTCAACTCCTTTTGCTTGAAGATATACCTTAAACTCTTATGATCAGTGAATATGGTAAACTTACTACCATAAAGGTAATGTCTCCAAATCTTAAGAGCAAAAATTATAGCTCCTAATTCTAAATCATGAGTTGAATAATTCTCTTCATGATTCTTAAGTTGTCTAGATGCGTAAGCTATAACCTTTTGGCGTTGCATCACCACACATCCATAACCTAATTTAGAAGCATCGCAATAGACTACAAAGTCTTCAGCTCCTTCTGGTAATGCTAATATGGGTGTATGAGTTAATCTTTGCTTAAGAATTCTAAATGCTTCTTCTTGTTTTTATCCCCATTCAAACTTAACAGATTTACAGGTTAACTTAGTTAAGGGAATGGCTATTCTAGAAAAATCTCGAATAAATCTTCTATAATAACCGGCTAATCCTAAGAAACTTCTAACCTCGGTTGGTGACTCAGGGGTTTTCCATTTAATAATTGCCTCAATCTTTGTTGGATCTAGATGAATTCCTTCATGATTGACTAGGTGTCCAAGGAATTGTACCTGTTCTAACCAAAATTCGCACTTAGAAAATTTAGCATAAAGTTTTTCCTTTCTTAATAGACTTAAAAGTGCATGCAAATGTTTTGCATGATCCTCTTTATTCTTAGAGTAAATTAGAATATCATCTATGAAGACAATTATGAATTTATCCAAATATGGCTTACATATTCGGTTCATCATGTCCATAAATGCAGCTGGAGCATTGGTTAAACCAAATGGCATGACAGTAAATTCATAATGGTCATACCTTGTTCTGAAAGCGGTTTTAGGAATGTCCTCTTCCTGTACCTTTAACTGATGATATCCTGACCTTAAATCGATTTTAGAGAAAAATAGGGCTCCTTGTAGTTGATCAAACAGATCATCAATTCTCGGTAATGGGTATCGATTCTTAATCGTGACCTTGTTTAATTCACGGTAGTCAATGCACATACGCATTGATCCGTCTTTCTTTTTAATGAACAGTATCGGCGCTCCCCATGGCGACGAACTTGGCTGTATAAATCCGTTCTCTAACAATTCATCTAATTGTTTCTTCAATTCTTGCATTTCTGCAGGTGCCAAACGGTAAGGTGCTTTGGCAATTGGTGATGTTCCTGGTAGCAGGTGAATTCTGAATTCCACTTCTCTGTCTGGAGGTAGTCCTGGTAATTCTTCTGGAAAGACATCTGAAAACTGAGACACTACTGGAATGTCCTTTAGTTCTTTTCCTTTAGTGTTAGTGATTATAGAAATCAAATACACTATAGAACCTTTTCTTATATAGCTTGCAGTTTTCATCACAGAGATGAATTTCGTGGATCTAGAGGGCTTATCTCCTTTAATTGTGATCGTTTTACCTTTTGGTGAATTTACTTGTATTAACTTTTGATCACATAAAATACTAGCTTTATTGGCTATTAACCAATCCATTCCTAAAACAACATCGAATCCTGCCAGATTCATGGGATAAAGATTTGCAATAAATTTCTGATTTAAAATTTCTATTCTTGCTCCCTGCAAGATTTCAGAAATCCTAACGGTTTCTCCATTGGCTGTCTCTACTAGGCATTCTAGTGGTAGTTTAGTTAATGACTGATTTAGAATTTTGCAAAATGATGTATTAATAAAACTTTGGTTTGCACCAGAGTCAAATAATACTTTAGCAAAGATATCATTAACTAAAAACATACCAGCTATGACATCTGGAATCATCTTAGCTTCATCTGCAGTTAGAACAAATGCTCTAGCATTTTTAGTACTCTTGTTATTTGTAGCTGGAGCTAATTTCGGACAGTTTGGGCTGATATGACATTTTTCTCCACAGTTGTAGCATAATCCATTATTGGATTTCCTCTTGCAATTTTCTTCCTTGTGTCCTGGCATATTGCAATAATTGCAAAGAGTGGAGCATTTTCCCGAATGCTTTTTCTTGCAGACCTTGCAGTATGGTGCAGAGGTAGAACCCATATTCCTACGATTAAAATTTCCAGAACGAAATTCTTGAGTAAGCCTTTGGGTTAGGTTTCTCCTCTGGTCTTCTTCTCTAGTACGGATTAACTCATCTGTCAAGGTATTTGCTAGTTCTACAGTTTCTTCTATAGTTTGAGGTCTAGCTGCCTTGACTACATGTCTAATCTCTCCAATTAATCCCCAGATATAACGGGAGATTAACACCGGTTCTTGTGAAGCAAGGGTTGGCACTATTCTAGCATATTCAAAGAATAACTTCGTATACCCCTTACTATCCACTCCATTCATCCTAAGATTTAGGAATTTGTTTGCTATCTGTTCCTTTTCATTAGGAGGGCAGAATTTCCTTTCTACCATATTCCTAAATTCTTCCCAATCCATACTATAAACCCTATCACTTCCTCTAGACTGAAGGATAGTGTTCCACCATTCTAAGGCTGTATTCTTAAATAGATTGGAAGCAAACATTATCTTGTCCTCTTCCGCACATTTACTTATTTTCAGAACAGCCTCAGTCTTTTCTATCCAGCGTAGAGCTGCAATAGGTTCCTCATTGCCCGAGAATTCTATTGGTTTACAGGACCAGAATTCTTTGTATGAACAACCGTAAGGCACGGTTCTTCTTCTTTTGGGAATGGGCAATTGAAGTATTGGTCCATTGTTCACGCTGTGTTCTGGTTCACTTGGTCGCTTACTGCTATGTTTACTTTTATTATCAGCATCCTTAACAGTTTGAAGAATAAATGGCATTGCATCTATAATTTCTTGTGCCATTATATGTTGGATAGCACTATTATCCATCTGGTTTCCATTGTTATTGATGCTTGGATTTTCATTAACCAAGTTAATGTTACTCTGGTTATCGTTATTCAGATTTCCTTGATTTTCTTCGTCGCCCATCTGAATTTTAAACATTTATCCCATATTAATATCACAAGATAATAAGTAATATCATAATTCACATGACACGCAATCTAGCCAAAAACATCGATCATTGCGACTTGTACTCTATTTTCATATACTATGCGTCTATTACACACTAGTACTGAAATAAAGATTACAATACCAACAGAAAGAAAATTACACTAATAGTACTATGCGTCCGTACACACTTATTTTATTTTATTTTATTTTATTATTATTATTACTACTATTTCCTCCATTCTCACATTCAAGGATATGGATTTATCCAAAAATCCATATTGCGTTCATCGTATTTCCATACGAGATGCTCTCCCACGTGACGCATTCTCTCACTGCTTTCTAAAATCTCCTCTCCAAAAGTCCTAAGTTCTTGCACGTTTTCTGCACTCATTGGGGGTGCAGATTCTCGGACTAGGTTGGGAATCTGAGGTGCGGGTTCCTGATATGAGGGTGAAACTTCCTGAAATTGGTAAGGATCTTCTAAGATCTCCCTAATGTAGTTATTATGGTAATAGGGATCTAAAGGGTCCATACCTGGATAGGCTTCTATGTTCTGTATGGGTGGGTATTCCTGGATAGGGTAACGTTGCACAAAGTCCCTATTATCATCCCTCCGGGGGTCGTAATTTGGGTCTAGGGGGTTTGGTGCAGGTACCCTAGGGATTTCTTCTGGGTTAAAGTCATGCATCTCCACTTGGTTGTCAAAATTTTCTATCTCCATGGGTTGTTCTGGGTTTTGTGGTTGTGGGGCTACTAGTTGTTCTAGACTCGGGTCAGCAGCAGTTGTAGCTAGGATATGGAAATTAGCTAGGCTTCTATTAAGCATATCCTGTGTATGGGCATCTGTCTCTCACTTAGCAGCTGCTAGAACTCTTTGCTGTTGCAACTTTCGCATTCTCTTCCTACGAGCAAAGGCTTCCTTACTGAACCATCCTCGTTTCTTGTGAGGGAATGGCTCTTCTGACTGAGCTCTAAAAGCAAACACCCCTTCTTCCTGATCAGCAGTATACCCAGAGAGGGCAGGCTGTGAAAAGGTACCTTCACTCCTAGGTGATTCAGACAACTGATGATTTATGTCTGAGGGTCCTTGATCACTCATACTGTAAACTAACAGATAGTCAAATAACACATAATAATTAAATACAGTTATGCATTTAATTTCATTATTTCCTAACACAAAATTTTAGAATTTAAGTGTCAGCAGAACACTTCTTTGGCTCAGACCAGTGGCTAGGCTCTGATACCACCTTCTGTCGCCACCCCCGATCCCTGGTTCCAGGGAACGGTCGGCCGCGAGCCAGTTTCGGTGGTATCGCGTAGTGTCTAATTTGGCAGCGGAATTTTTCATCAGAACCGTAGTTAGGAAATGTTTATCAGAGTAAAACCACCATATTTGATATTAATAATAACATGGGCAATACCCAAGTTTCTTATTACAATACATTTATAGGGATAAACCCTATTTTATTGAATTTAAAACATCGTTTATTAGGTAACTTTTATAGCCACATTTTTCCCAAGCCTTCAGTGCTCTCCAGCTGGCTTTTTACTAATTGGCAATCACATTGGGTTACCTAAAACGCGTTTTAAAAACATTTGTCAGTCGGAAATACTGGTGAGTGGATCCTAGTTTAATCAAGAAACATTTTATCAATTAAAACAGTATTGAGAGCGATCACATTGTTTATGTCTACACAATTATTCCATTTGGTACTATCAATCCACTGACTTGTGGGTCATATTACACATTGGCTAACTCATTGTCCAATGGTAACGTACTGTCAACCTTGACTTACTACTCACACTGTAGTAAATTTTGTATACAAAACCCCAACATACCGGCAGTAATTGAAGAACTACAAAGACTCAATCACTGCTAAATTACATTGTAAAATAGTTAAGGTTTTGTAAAAACTGTTAACAAAAAGGAGATTACTCACATTGCTATCTTAGGCTTCTCGTAAGGGTTTCCTGGATATAATCTATAATTTATACAAATGTACATTGGTTAGTATCATAACCCTTTGAAATTATTAATGATACCCTCCCCGAGACGGCATTCCAACAACTACGTCGGGCAGAACCACGACAGTTGTTACGGAACCCTAAATCAATCGGGCAGCGTAACTATTCCGAAACTGGGGTTATAATACTTACAACGGAGCAGAACCTCGCTAATTAGGGGTATAATACCCGACTATAATGCCTCTTCTACAGAAATTGTGATTTAGAAATTGAGAATGAGCGACTGAAAACGAAAACTGATGCGTTCTATTTATAGTTGCAAAACCAGACCCTCACGCGGCCCGCGTAAAGCACAGGCCAGGGTTACGCGGCCCGTGTCAACCCTGGTCAACAGAATAGTTTGGCTGAGTCGATGTGTAGGTCCGCCACAATGTCGACACGTGTCAGCTCAGGATGTATCCGCGTTTAATGGTCTCTAGCGGCCCGCGTACACTTAAACGATATCTCACGCGGCCCGCTTGAACTAAAGAAGTCAACGAAGTCTGTTCCAGCCTTGATACCGCCTGCGTAAAATGTTGGGGTGGGTCTACGCGGCCCGCCTCAACTTAATAATTATTGTTTTTAATTTTTTTTATATGTTATAACATAATTCGAGCTTGGTTTTCACATACGGGGTGTAATATAAGACATAATGGGACATTCTATAATATACTAGAGTGTCAGAATATTATGAGGGTGATGGTTTTACCGAGGGTTGTTACACACGAGCACACGTGGAATAGGCGGAGATGACACACACGAGCCCGTACAAGTGTGTCAGATACTCAGAACCAGCGTTGTTCTTTGGACTGCGAAAACCGCTTCTCATGAACAACAAAACCGCATTACCTTGAAGTTCTTCAAGCTTCAAATCCCTCGTGTCTGGTTCACAACCACAGAGCGAACATAAACAGCTTCTCCTTAGGGAAAAGGATAAGTATGATGAGCAACCGTACATCAGCAACCCTGACTCCTGATCCTTCAAGAGCTACATCAAAGAGAATCCCTCTTTTAAAGCGAGTCTTCTGCTACAAACCGCAGACACTCATGAGTAGCTGCGGCGAAACGCAACTACGCGAACGGTAGCTACGAAAGAGCCACGACTAAGCCATCACGCGGTTGAGCAAAGCTACTTCCAGAAAAACTGCTTTCCAACTAAGCGTGAAGGAAAGTGGCTACAGAACGAATGCGGACGAGTTTCACCCAGATTCCCAAGTATCTAAAGTGATTTCCTTGAGCAACAAGCCAAGCAACAGTGGTAACAAGTCTGCTTATGACTTTGTTTGCCCACCTATGGACTGCATAGAATAAACAATGGTGGGCACAACCATGCCTATGACCATGTTTATTTGACCATTGTCCCGATTCACATTGTTCGACCAAACACGGCCAACAATGACGCAAGTACCCCACATTGTTCGACCAAACATGGCCAACAATGCAAAGGAACGAGGTAACCGCAAAAGGACGTGCGGTTACTTGAGAGCTACACTGGAAAAACATGAACACCCCACAAAATAGGGATCATCGTTGCATGTCCAGTTGATAAACATAAAGCGAGAGCAAGGCACTAACAGCATTGCATCCGCTGCCGCAAAGGTTACAACTAGAGTTGCGGCCACTGACATCTTCGGTCACGGTCTCAAAGGTTGGTTCGACACACCAACAGGTGGAAACCATCCCTAATGACATCAGAAAAAGGTAGACCATACTACCGGATCAAAACCCTTGATTTACTGAGAATTCCGCATAAGACGGAACTTGCTCACCGGTACGGAAGAGACGTCACATGACTCTATCGGATCCCCAGCTTAATTTACTTGAAGCAGGAGCCATCAGCATGGCCTAGAATCTTCTCCAAACTCCAAAGTACCCAATCGACCTCATAGTCCAGTATTCCTCCCACATGCAACTTGCATGAGGAAACAACACTAGACTGGGATGACTTGAATGGGTATGGTCCCAGATCTTGCGCCAGCATGGCCGCGAGTGACCATTACCCTTATCAAAAACCCCCACCGTAAAGAACTTATCTGTGTCCTTGCGGGCACGCGCGACCACAACGGTCGAATCCAATCGGTCAAGTGATGAGAAGACTTACCTTGTGTATGAAAATGGGTGTACACATAGCGATGCGGCCTGGCACCGCATCCTATGAACATTTTCGTCACGACAAGGGATCTGGATAACAGCAACAGTCACCACAAGTGGCGATGCGGCCTAGCACCGCATCCCTCAGTCTTCGCCAGAGTAAGAACGCGGAAACAACAACAGTTACCGCAGGCAGCGATGCGGCGCGGCATCGCATCCTGTCCACGAGGCAGGTGGGACTGACACCACAGTGCAAGTGGCACCAATGACAGTCGCATGTCAGCCCATACGTAAGCAACAAACTGACACCGCAGTAGGACGTGGCTTCACCTCCACAGCCGACAAGCCTGACACACCTGCATAAGGGCGGCGCGCCGTCAGTCTGACCACTCAACTACCCTCCTCCACTCCTCGGCTTTAAATACCCATCCCAAACCAGGTTTGAGGTATCGCTTCTCAACTCTCTCACTACTACTACTATCACACACTTTGTTTCACAAGAAAATTACTGATTCTCACGCCGGAGAGTGGTAACAAGGAGCACCCCCACCCCTTCCTCCTTGTTACGAGTCACGGTGTGTTTTCCTTATGCAGGAGACAGCCCAGCTGACGGTCCAGCCACCGATCCTTGGAAAGAAGGGATTAACCCTACTTGACGAGACCAGTGAATTAACCTCTCTTGGTTAACCACTGTTTCATCATTCAGACTGTCCAGTTTCATGGACTGCGTGACGAGGACCCACACACTCACTTGACTAGATTTTCTAGGGCCTGCGACACTTTCCAACTTAATGGTGTTACTGAAAGCGCCATCAAGTGTCGCCTCTTTTCGTTTTCTCTGACCGGTTAGGCCGCTGCTTGGGTGGAATCTCTCCCACAGCAATCCATCACCACCTGGACCGACCTTCTCATGAAATTTCTGCAAAAGTACTTTCCCCCAGCCAAAATTGCTCGCCTGAGGAATTTGATATATACTTTTACCGAGCTGCCTAGGGAGTCCTTCTATGAAACAAGGGACCGCTTCAAGGCACTTCTTAATAAGTGTCCTCACCATGGAATGGATGAGTGGAGGATTGTAGATAAATTCTACATTGGAGTTTCTAAGGCAACTAAATGCCTTCTCGACACCACTGCTAGTGGTAACATGATGAAAACCAAAACCACTGAAGAGTGACTTGAGGTGATTGAGGACTTAGCCATGAGTAGTTATATTGAGCCGCACTCTGCAAGCGTTACCACTTCCCCAAGAGGGATCTATTCTGTTGATTCAAACACTGCCCTAGCTGCCCAGGTAGATCCCTTAGCAAAGATGATGAAGGATATCCAGGTTACGGTAAGCTCTATGTGTGAGAAGCAGAATAGGACAAGCACACGAGCACATGAAAGGACCCGGAACGAAAAGCGAAGAATTCTGGAGCTGAGCATTCTTTAGGTATCGTGATGAGAATCCAATCTCATATCGTGTATCACTGTGGGTGGGCTGTTAGTGCATCGCGACCCGAGCCCTGACCTAATTATGATTCGCCAAGGATTAAAATGGTTTCACAAGCCCAATTGTGTTTTGAATAATGGCTGGCTAAAAAAATATACGACGATTGAAGAATTTTTGTTGTGATAAGAACTACAAGGATTGAGGGCGTCATACGGATTGAAAATTTAAAAAGAGATGAGGATCTCATGTATTATTTACTATCTTCTAAATACAACAATATCCATTATACAAGTCACATACGACAAGAATGCAAGTGGGGTTCAATTTTTAGAGGAGAACTCTAATTAATATATTATTATATTTCCATGAATTCTCTAAAAATATAACAATTGAATAGCTATTGTTACAAGAAAGATACCATCCACATTTAAAAAGATCATAATCTCATCATTGTTGACCAATATATACGATGCGATATACCATTCAATGAGGATGATTCGATAAAAACCCATTGTTCGCTGCCACACATACGGAAAGGCTACGGCAAATTAAGGAGGCTGTTGAAGACGATTGAAGGGTTGTATTTAGACAGTGAAGATAAAGATTGAAGATATAGCTTAATGGTTTATAATATTATTCGGTTAGACATCGTTTATAGTTTTCAACTTTATTGAACTTGAATATCTTGACAATGTTTCCTGAATTTATATATTTTGAACTCGTTTGTGTTTCATTTATGAACATTCTTGGTGAAATCGCTTGTTGCTACCTAGGCTATGGATAATTGTTAGTTTTATTTACGGTTTCTCAGTTCGGTTAACTATTGTTTTGGCTTTATGTTATGGTAAAAAGTGCTTTAATCATGGTTGTATTATGCATACATATTTGATAACTAAATAATGTTATATGTTCCGCCTTATCTTGGTTAAAATTAAATGAGTATTAATTAAATCTAGGATTTGGTGATTTCATGGACTTTGTGTTTTCGATTAAATCTTGTGGTTGCTAGACGTAGAAAACCGTAGGAACAAACTAATAAACTATTTGGTAATTAAGTATTCTACCGTCTTTGAGACCGAGAGGAGATTAGATATTGGGTTGCCTAAATCAGTAGACGGGTTAGATGTTAATTGCATGAGAGTGAATTACCCTAGGTTTTCTTGTGATTCTTAGCAAACCGTGTAAGAACCTAATTAGAGTCACCACCCTGTACATCCCTTAAACTTCCTGGATGTACCGTTTCTAGTGAGACCAAGAGGTAATCTAGAATTAGGGTACCTTAACCTAGTTAGAAAGACCGAGAAGTGACCTGATATTAACCAGTGAGTTTATAGACTTTTCTTGACCCTAGATTGCGACCTGTTTGAGAATGATATGTCAGCCAGTTTAGGTCTTGTTTAGTGAACCTTAAGACTACAAGTCCACAAGACCACCGTGAAAGCGTTACCCCCTAAGACCACAAGGCGAAACCCTTGTTAGATCCACACACACGTGTGTTTTCCTCCTATCCATCCAAAGACCAAAATGTCGACTGTTCTAAGGGTAGATCTTTCTTCCAATAGGTTAGTTAAGAAATTCACGGGCGTCTCTTTCTTAGCAGAAATCCAAGCGCGCCTAAATATGTCAAAAAAGACATCCTTAACCAAATCATGTTGGTACTTGAACCCCTGAATATGTCAAGGCACGTTTTCTCGTGTTTCGTCACTTTGCCCGAAGCAGCTTTTAAAGTAGCCTGACCCACCATGAAGGAACTACCCTCTATGCCGACAAGGGGGAAACCCCTGTTAGATCCACACACGCGTGTTTTCATCCAATTCATCCAAAAACCAAAATGTTGGCTGGTCTAAAGGTAGATCTTCCATCTAATGGGTTAGTTAAAAAATTCACGGGTGCCTCTTTCTTAGCAGATATCCCAGCGCGCTTGAATATATCAAAAAAGACATCCATAATTTGAGAATTTGTATAAACTCTAGGGAATTGATTGTTTTCTACCAAGTTCATACTCTTCCAGGAAGGAGGAACGTGAGTGCTTAATGTTGGGGTATGATAGATATATCTCAATCATAATTGTATATCCCTCATTCCTTTTTCCCTCATCTACGTACCCCTTTATCCTTTTCTGATGGACTCGAAGATTCACCCGGCGGTAACCGTGTCCAACATAAAGACGTTCATCAGTGTTACAATAGACATGGAAACAACATAGTATGCCACCTGGTCAGAACTGTTTTGCATTCATTGTCGAGCTTCCCTAGTTTATGACCATCTCTCTCCTCTCCTGAAACCTGCTACTGCTTCCGATTCTAAAGAAGGCGATAAATAATCAGACAAACAGTCTCCTGGTGCTGATTCTTGGGAATGACTTGATGCCATCGCCCTTTAGTGGATTTATGGAACTATCTGCGGTGATTTACTCCATACTATTCTCAAGACTAACACCACGGCATATGATGCCTGGAGTGCTCTTCAATCCCTCTTTCAAGACAACAAACCCACCAGAGCCATTCAACTCAAAAACAAATTCTCTAACACTCGGCTGGAGAACTTTTCTTTTGTTTCGGCTTACTATCAAGAACTTAAGGTTCTTGTTAATCAGTTGTCAAACGTAGACTGCCCGGTTGATGATCATTCTCTTGTTCTCCAAGGGTTTCTGACGTGTGCGAAAATATACATAATTTTTGCAATGAATTACACACGATTGGGTTTTAAATTTATAAAAGTGATTATTACTTTTACATCAAAACACACACGAAAGAGGCAAGTGTACCCCGTCATATATGTAATAAAGTATCGGTAAGAACCAAGTATCGATCCAAGGAAATGGGCGGAGAATTAATACTAGACCTTTGTCACTAAACTACCGGTAAAAACATAGGTTTGGTTGATTTAAACTAAACTAAAGTAAACATAACCAAATACAAAATAAAAACATAATAGATAGTAGATAAAAAGCCTTGCTAAATACACAACCACAGCATGTCAACTAAGTCAGTTTTGGCACTAGAAGCATTCGATCAATTTTCCAATTTAAAACAATTAGTATCCCTTTCGGGAATCCTAACATGACAATCATTCGGAAAGCTAAAACGATAAACACACTTTAACCACCTAAAATTGTTCTTTAACGTGCAATTGATAAATGTCTATGAAAATCTCTTAAAAATAAGTTAGTCAGCCGTTAGGATTATTCTAACCTCACTTAAACAAGGAAATCGACACCGATAAACACAATGCAACCACCGAGATAAGCATAATCTAGATTAAATCACAACCGAGTTCATTTTACAAATCTTACACAATAATTCACTAAGATAGCAATTTTGGCCTAAACTACTAACTAAGCTAACAAATCATGGCAAGAATTCATAACGACACCATCTAACCCGTTTAGGCCCTTACGTGACGGCAAGCTCTCTTGATTAACAATAATTACATTTTATTAAAGCACTAACCATTTCTAGTATCATGATGCATACATTTAAACCAAGTTAAACTAGTTAACCAAATTCAAAGTTTACTAATACAAGATTAATTAAGCTTCATTTTTCAACTATCTTAACTAACCAAGCACCAATCATCCAACATAATTACTTATAATCAAGAATTCAATATCAATAACAAGGTTGCAAACTAATCATCAAAGATTAACATAGAAAATACTTCAAATGTCATTACAAACAAAGTTTAACAAACTTATGGTTATAATCTAGCAAGGGATTGTTGTGTTTTTGCCCAAAGGCTACAATAATACATAAATCATAATCTAAGTACTTGAAAGATTAACAAAAACTTGGAAAGATTAGAAAATCAAACCATAAACAAGTACTAGACTAAGGATCCGGGTAGTAATCGAGCTAAACGAGACAATGTGGCTTGAATCCGGGTGAAAGCTAATGCCTCCGGAGCCTGAAAATCGCCTGAGAAGCTCTCCAAAAATCCAGAATATCGAGCAGAATGTTTCTGCTGTGTTTTTATACTTTTTGCTGTTGCACGGTCGTTCTCCCTGTGGAACGACCGTTCACTTTATTCAATTATTGGAGATGGGTCACCATACTGCATACGTCATCGGATCGTTGACCAGATTCGAAATGGCACGACCGTTCTTTGTGTGGAACGGTCGTTCAGTTCCGGGTTAAATGTTGCACGCCAAGTCGCACCTACCGTTCATCACCGAGATTCTGCTGATTCACCGGAGACGCACGGTCGTTCCTCAGATGGAACGCCCGTTCATCACCTAGTCGCTTGTTTTCCTGGAACGCCCAGTCGCACTGATCGTTCATTGCCGAGATGATCAAGATTGTCGGAGATGTACGACCGTGCCACAGGTGGAACGGTCGTTCCACAGGCCCAGTTCAGAATCCTTAACAGAATGTCCGCAGCTTCGTCGTTTTGTCCGGAAAGTCCTCGTTTTTGCTATCATCTTGTCTGGAATGCAGTTTTAGGCCAGTAAACACAAATGTAGATAAATAAGTATCCGAATGACGGTTTTACGGCCAAAAACGCATAAAATAGGGGTAAAACGGGGGACTAAAATATGTGTAAATTAACGAATATCAGTTTCATAGAACAATAAGATGGCATCGAAACAATCATCCAACAATCCAAGCCGCTGCCAAGTTTCTATGAAGCTCACGCCCAGGTCTGTCTCTAAGAAACCTACAAGGCAAATATGGCCCTTCATGCCACCGCCACTATTGGATCCGCTCTTCATGCTTCTGCTCAGAAAACTTCGGGTCAAAACTCCAACACCACTCCACCACCCACAAACAATTATGACTATTTCTCCGACTATTCAAATGGTCGGGGCCATGGTCGACATGGCAGGGGTCGCGGACGTGGCTCATGGGGGCGTGGACGCAGTAAGAACAATGGTCCATCTCAGCACTATAGCTACCCGCCTTGGCAGTCTCCAAACTAGTGGGCCGGCCCAAACTCTTATGCACCATGGCAACAATGGCCCACTCCATCGTGCCCATACCCAACCACGGGTCAACCCAATAACTTGCAGCCCAATAACATGCAAACTGGGAATAGAATATTGGGCCCGTGACCGAACCAAGCTTACAATACAGCCTACACACCAACCAAATCGAGCAAGCACTATATGCCTTGTCACTCAACTCTTAAGACCCGAACACGATTATGGATACCGGGGCCACCACCCACATGCTTCAACCTGCAGGTAAATCTCAACCTTTTTTTAATAATGGCATTTCTCAGAACATCATTGTTAGAAATGAACAAACCATCCCGTTTAGTGGACAAGGTAATCAACAACTACCACCACCCTTTCCACCCTTAAAATTAAACAACATCCTTTACGCTCCCAAACTTATAAAAAAATCTCATATCCGTGTGTCGGCTCACTACCGAAAACTCTATTTCAATCGAATTTAACCCATTTGGTTTTTTTGTGAAGGACCTCAAGACACGGATCCCTATTCTGCGGTGCAACAGCAACGGTGACTTATATCCAATCCTTCCACCACCATCTTTTGAACAACAATCACCTGCAACATTCGCTGCTTTATCTCAACAACTTTGGAACCAACGTCTCGGCCACTCGGGACCTACTTTATTGCATTCTTAAAAAAAATTCTAGATCCATTGATTATGGTTCTATGAATAAACATATTTTTCAGTCATGTGTTTTTGGAAAAAGTACTCGTTTGCCCTTTTATTCTTCTAATACTAGTACTTTGTTACCATTTGACATCATGCATAGTGACCTTTGGACCTCCGCAATTGTTAGCACCGAGGGACACCACATTAGACTATTTTTTTTTGTGGAATTACCCACTGGGTAAGAAATCACAAGTATATTCTATCTTTTGTCACCTATACATTCAAATACAAACTAAATTTGAAAGGAAAATTAAAACTTTTCAATATGACAACGGCACTGAATATGTCAACACCTCCTTCAAACAATTTTGTGATCAACATGGGATGATTTTTTGTCTCACTTGCCCTTACACCTCCTCACAAAATGGTAAAGCAGAACGCAAAATTCGCTCCCTAAACAACATAATCCGCACACTTCTATCTCATGTCTCCCTCCCACCTACGTTTTGGCTCCACGCTCTTGAGATGGTCACTTATATACATAAAATCCTTCCTAGCAAAAATATCAACACATAACTCCCGCAAAACTTCTATACCATCGCGTTCCCTCCTATGAATATCTATGAGTTTTGGCTAGCTTTGTTACCCGCTCATACCCTCTACAACTACACATAAACTAGCCAATGGGTCGCATCCTTGGGTTTTCCTTGGCTACTCGTCTCAACACTGGGGTACAAGTGCTATAACCTAAACACAAATCAAATCACGGTCTCGTGCCATGTAGTGTTCGAGGAGACCATTTTTCCATTCGCTCATCTCACATCTCCATCACCATCTTATGAGTTCTTATCTGCTCCTCTTCATCCTTCTCTTTGGTCACAAGTCCAAAACTCAACCTTCACTCCTTTGACCCAACCCAATCCTACGGCCCAATCACCACTCTCAACTTCCCAACCTGAATCACCTTACACTGCCCCATCAGCCCATCCATCCTCAAATGACCAGCCCTCACCTGTGTCTCACCCTACAACCCAACATACATCACCTACTCAGCCCACACCCTGCTTCTCTACACCCTCGGCCAACACTCAAAATCACAGCCCATTACCAAATCATCCTAACTCACCTCCTAAACTAAACTTTTGCCCTCTCCCTACACCTACTACCCACAATATTCCAGCCTCTACCCCTTTTATCCATACTTCTCCTACCCCGCAAACCATAATTCCTCCAGCACCTGAACCGGTGCGCACAATGCGTACTTGTGCAATGGATGGAATCGTTAAACCTAAGCAACTTTTCAATCTTCACTATTCTACCATTGCACCCATTCCTAAAAACCCATCCCTCGCCTTGTCCACACCGGAGTGGCATAAAGCCATGACCGATGAGTATAATGACCTTATTAAAAACGGGACATGGGAATTAGTGCCTCGCCGCCCACAAATGAATGTAATCCGTAGTATGTGGCTTTTCAAAGACAAGTTTAACCCCGATGGCACTTTGGAAAGATAAAAGGCCCGGTTAGTTAGTGATGGCCTTTTACAACAAGTAGGTATTGATTGTGGAGAGACATTTAGCCCGGTAGTCAAACCCTCTACCATACGCACGGTCTTATCCATTGCACTTTCATACTCATGGCCATTGCATCAACTTGATGTAACGAATGCTTTTCTTCATGGCATTCTACATGAGACAGTATACGTGTATCAACCCATGGGGTTTCGCAACAAAGATTACCCGGAATCACGTGTGCTTGCTGAAAAAGTCTCTTTATGGCCTCAAGCAAGCCCCACAGGCTTGGTATCAACGATTCACGGACTATGTATTCACCTTGGGCTTCAAACAAAGTGGTTGTGATAATTCTCTGTTTATTTTACACCACAACAATCAAACTGCGTACCTTCTACTAGATGTTGATGATATTTTATTGATTACTTCTTCAGACCACCTTCGCACACATCTCATGTCCCGCTTGGCTGGAGAATTTGCCATGAAGGATCTAGGTCCCCTTAGCTTCTTCCTCAGGATTTCGGTCACACGAAATGGTGACTCGATGTTTCTATCGCAACAAGCATACGCTAAGGAAATCATAAAACGGGCGGGTATGGAATCTTCAAACCCGCGGACACACCGGTTAAAACACATTCTAAGCTTAGTGCATCTTTAGGTAGCGTTTTTGACAATCCGACTCTTTACAGAAGTTTGGCTGGCGCTTTACAATATATCACGTTTACCAGACCTGACATTAGTTATGCGGTGCAACAAGTTTGCATGCACATGCATGCGCCGATGTCCGATCATTGGCAAGCCCTCAAGTGAATCATTCAATATCATAAAGGCACCACATCATATGGACTCACTCTTGGGAAACCAGTGGCTCCTTCTTTAAAAGCTTACATGGACGCCGATTGGGGCCGGGTGTTCGGATACCCGGCGATCCACGTCCGGATACTGTGTGTACTACGGGTAAAACCTTATCTCATGGTCGTCAAAACGCCAAGCAACGATATCGTGATCCAGCGCTGAAGCCGAGTATAGTGGAGTCACCAATGTTGTTTCAGAAGTTTGTTGGCTTAGAAACTTACTACTAAAACTACATCGTCCGCTGTCTAAAGCTACACTGGTATACTGTGATAATGTGAGCGCAGTTTATCTTTCGGGCAATCCGGTTCAGCACCAGCACACCAAACACATTGAGCTGGATGTCCACTTTGTGCGTGAGCAAGTTCAATGGGGTCATGTTCATGTGTCACATATGTCGTCACGTTATCAGATAGCGGATATATTCACCAAAGGCTACCGCGCATTCTGGTCGAGGACTTCCGCTCCAGTCTCAGCATTCGTTCTCATCACTCTTCGACCGCGGGGGTATAATAGACCACATAATAGGAAGTGATATTGTTTTCCATGTATATATTAATCACAGTTGTATATTTCTAGAATAGGTGATCTGTTTGTATTATATATTGTTACACGCGTGCACCATTGAAGATCTATTAAATGGTATTTGGCATGTAGTGTGAGGTTCATTGGGGAACACTAAAAAAGTGGGGAATAGTGGGGAACCGACTCAAACGAACTCCGATTGGACTCATTCCAGCGGCGTTGGAACCGACTCGTCGAACCCTAACTAGGATCTCTTAACCCTAAACCCTAAATCATAACCCTTAAACCCTAAATATATTAGGGTTTGGCTTTTAGGGTTTAGCTTTAGGGTTTAGCCTTAGGGTTTACCTTTAGGTTTAGCCTTTAGGGTTTAGCTTTTAGGGTTTATAGTTTTGATTTTACGGTTTAGCTTAGGTTTTAGCCTTATTTTTTTAGCTTTAGGGTTTAGAGTTTAGGAGTTAAGATTTAGGGTTTAGGGTTAAAAGATCTTAGTTAGGGTTCGACGAGTCAGTTCCAACGTCGCTGGAATGAGTCCAATCGGAGTTCGTTTGAGTCGGTTCCCCGCTGTTCCCCACTTTTTTAGTGTTCCTCAATGAATCTTCCCCTTGGCATGTATATCATCAAAGTTATTAGATTTACTAAATAATAAAAGAGTAAATTACAAGTTTTGTCCTTTATGTATGTCCAAAATTGCAGGCGCTGTCCTTTGTCTTTAAAATTGATGAGTTTTGTCCTTAATGTTTGCAAATCTTGCACGTTATGTCCTTTATGGCAAACCCAGTTATTTTTTTGTTAAATCTGACCATGTGCTTTGCACATGAGGGTATTCTTGTCATTTATCTTTCTAGGGACTAGTTTGTAAATAATTAATATTCAAGGACTATTTTGTAAACTCATCTCTCTCTCTCTCTTAACTTACCTCTATCTAAAACTCCCCACTGCACACCAGACCTCTACAGCCACCACCACCCCATGACCTCCACCGCCGCCACCACCACCATCCCACCAGACTCCACCGAATCAAGCCCCCTTCTTCTTACGAAATCACCCTTAATGAATCCAATCAAATATTCAACCTCAAGTCAATGAAAACTCTGCTTCTCCTAACACTTAAATCAATCAAACATCATCTTCTTTTCGATGAACAACAACAAACACAATTACTCTATTCAGATTTTTGAATCAAACCCAACTGTCCTGATTCGGTGAGCTCTTCTTCCTCATCATCACTTTGAGTAACCCAACCCCCCTCAATGTACGACATATTATTGGACTCAAAATCCGGGTTTTTCTCAGGGGTAAGAACTTCAGCAGCAATAGTGTTAACAGTACAAGGCGATTTTGAGGGGGTAGACAGGATGTTAGCAGGGGGCTTACCTTGATGCAGAGAGTAGACCGCCGCATCAAATGAAGTGTGAGTGTTAGAGGGGATTGCCGAGTTATCCACTTCCATCTCCTCCTGTCCATTCAATGTCGGCGAACCAGAGTCACCATTTCCGCTTTTCTTTTGAACATTGATGAGAGACGGGTCAGGAATGAGATCATTCACACTTAGGCTAGAGAGGGGTTGACGGATTGAAGCATGTTTCGAAGTTTTGTGGATGCCCTTACTACTCTGGTTTGTAGCTCCAGCAGATTTCGACGGAAATTGCAATTTAGGGTTTTGGTTTAAGGAAGACGACCTAGTGGAAATACGTCTGGATGAAGGGGTATCGGCCAAAGTTGGGGGCGGCGAAGGGGTAAGGGGGTCAGGGGGTATGGATTCAGTGGTTGAAGGATTCATTTTTACAGGATAACAGGATCAAATTGATGGATTCGGAGGTTGAAGAAAGGGAGAATGCATCAGACGGCTAGAGAGAATGGGGTAGAGAGAGAAACTAGAGAGAGAAAAATGCAACAAACACAACTCTGCAGGAGTGTTGGCGGTGAGGGTGGACGGCTGTGAGGGCCGTGGCGGTGGTGGTCGCTGTGAGGGAGGTGGTGGCTATGGTTCTTGGCTGATATCTAGAGAGAGAGAGAGGGGGGGGGGGGGGGTGAGAAAGGGGTAGAGGGAGAAAGCAGGTGATAATATAATATTTGTTTTCTAAATTTATTTTCCTTTTTTATTAAAATAATTTTGATTATATAGGCAAAAAGACCAACTTGCCCTTGGGTAACCAGATTTAACAAAAAAAATTAACTGGGTTTGCCATAAATGACATAACGTGCAAGATTTGCAAACATTAAGGACAAAGTCATCAATTTTAAAGACAAAGGACAGCGCCTGCAATTTTAGACATACATAAAGGACAAAACTTGTAATTTACTCATAATAAAAAAAAAAAAAAAAAAAAACATGATTTATAAATCAAGTGGAGGAACTAAATCCAATCAGATTGATGATGTTATACAAAGTGATCCGTTTTGATGGTGTTATACAAAGTGATCCATAACCTTTTAATATAAAGTGAATTTGTCTTGGATATTTTGATAAACAGCTGGTAACATCCGAGGAAGGAGAGAATCAATGATTTACATTTATAATTAATATTAATAAAATTAATAAACAATAATATTTAACAACTGCACCCATTCCGGTCAATCAACGTTACTGAATTAAATATTTATAGTTATACGTCCAACTCATAACATGTGTATGTATTTAATTATGCATGCATCTTCGTAGTTGTATAGAAAAGACTCAAGTCCAAGTTCATAGTATATAAAAACATGATATCTCTATTAGATAAGTGTAACTTTATAGAATAATTACATAGGGGAATGTTCAAATGAAAACCACTAATTATCGCGAAAACTTGAAAATTAACTAAAAAAACATACCCATTTTTTTTCATACCAATTTTCGCTATTTAAATTATATAAAAAAAAATTCAAAAAAAAAAATTGTAGTGCACTTGTGCACTACAAAAAAAAAAAAAAAAAAAAAAACCTTTTTTTTTTTTGAAAAAAGGGTTTTTTTATATAAAAAACCTGCGATTTTTATAACAATAATTGAAAAAAAAAATTGGTGTGTTTTTTAGTCTTTTTTAGTTAGTTTTCGAGTTTTCGCAATAAAATTGGTTTTCATTTGAACCATCCCCTACATACATAATGAAAATGACATGTTTTAGGACACATGTCTCCAGGGGCGGACCCACATTGGTTGAATTGGGTCCCTGGACCCCAATGTTTTTTAAAAACTTAGTACATTCGGTATGTAAAATTTTTTAAGGACCCCATAAGAAAAATTAGCTGACCCCATAATGATAAAAGTATCACTGCTCTAGTGGTAAAGCTCCTTTGTTTCCTAGCAAACAGGCCTTGGTTCAACTCTTGTAAGTCCCGTTTTTATTTTTTTCTTCTTTTTTACATCCAAATTATAACCAGGGCATTCAAGCAAAATCTAACAAAACAAACAAATACATCACGCAGCATCCCACTAACACTCTAATTTCCTTATTTAAATCAATAAATTAAAATCCTTTGAATGCTTTTATTTCACAGTTGGTTACCAAATAATGCTTTTATTTCATAGTTTCTTTTAATGTACAGTAGACTTTGTAAAAAAAACTTAATAAAATTTTGAAGTTTTTTTAAGTAATGATGATGTTCAGGTAGTTGTTTGTTTTAAAGTGCAACTAATTAAGTCGATGATGTGTCATCTTACTTAACACATCCAAGCAACCCATTAATCACCATTTGATAATGTAGTGTTTACATGTCCTAAATGGTTCTTTATTTTCATGTTTAATTATGAATCATATGGATGTCAAAAACTTTACAATAAAAAAGAACAAGTTAACTCTGGACTCAAAATGACAAAAATCTACATTATCTAATCCTATGTTTATACGTTTGCAATTTTTTTTTTTTTTTTTTTTTTTTTGATGAAACTGGGTTTATTATTCTTCGATTAAGTTAGACCGTCTTTCTTTTACATGTAGTGACACATTGCAACAATATGTTGTATCTGAATATGGGCTAACCTACTCTCTAATAAGCAATATATATGGTCATATATTATTATTATAATACTATATTTTGCTATGTTCCTTTCCCCGGCCCTAACGACCGACCCGAAAATTCTAACGTTTGGTTGTGAAAAATCTTAACACCGAAAAAAGGGGACCCAGTGGAAAAAATCTTGGGTCCGCCACCGTCTGTCTCCACATTTTACTTAAATACAATTTATATAATCACCGTTTTTAAGTCATACTATACATAAAAATAGATTTGTATTTTCCTTCTCTAAAGAATTAGTCGTAAATGGATGTAAATGTTATAGATTTACCTACTCTCCATTGTTTGGGTAAGCATCTTCGAGTAGTAGATTCATGATTTTTCTTTTCGGGTTTACCTTTTTTTAGTGATAAGATTTCTTACAACCAAATATTAAATCTTTTGAGTCAAGTCAGTTTTCCGGGATGATAATAAAATATGTTACGATATAGAAAATACATAAAGATTAGAAAATCTATATATGATAAAAATAGGGTACTACTTTCTACACCCCCCCTATCTACTTTCTACACCCCCCTCCTCTCACATATTTACAGGTGGGGCCTGCGTGGGACCGACAGTTTTCCTCTCAAAGGGGGGGGGGGGGTGTAATCAGTAAGAGGGGGGGGGGGGGGGGGTTGCGAATAGAATGAGCCTAAAAATATGATAAAATCAAAACTGAATGAACAGTGTTTTGATTTTATCATATAATGCTTTATATGCATTTATTAGACTACGGGATATGGGGCAAGAGTTGGGGCATGGGTTGGGTACAAATGCCCAAGTCACCACCTTGGGTGGGCTTAGGTTTCGGCGTGGCCCCTTGGGCGGGAGTTTCAGCCCGGACGTTGGGCATGCCTAGCGGTCTTCCGTGGCCGGTTCTCATTGGCTGGGTTGGTTAGGCCATAGCGGCTAGGTTTAAATTTTAAAAAAATAACCGTTTGGGTAACAATGTTTTTTTAATTCTTTATTATGTGATTTTTTTATATTGAGCAATACCTTATATTTATTTATTAGACTATGGGGTATGGGGCGAGGGTTGGGGCGTGAGTTGGGTACAAATGCCCAAGTCACCACCTCGGGTGGGCTTGGATTTCGGTGTGGCCCTTGGACGGGAGTTTCAGCCCGGGCGTTGGGCATGCCTAGCGGTCCTCCGTCGCCGGCTCTCATTGGCTGGGTTGGCTAGCCCATAGCGGCTAGGTTTAAATTTTAAAAAATAACCGTTTGGCGCTAGCTATCAGCACAACGTGGGGAACGACCGACACAATTTAAACGCGTGCCAACACAAGTGGCGCGAGCTATGACCGAAGCTCGACCGTTTTAAAGCCTACTACGATAGCGTCCTAGACGGTGATATAATTCACGAAGACCGGGTGGCGGTGGCCAACATCGAGTTCTGGGGCAAGGAGCGGAAGCCGTTTGACAAGCTCGCCATGTTCGAAATCTACCTAACGCTTTAGGTTTTTTTTTTTTGTAATCTTTATTTTTTAGAATTTTGTAATTTTTAGGAACTTTTAATAATAATTTTAGGCTTTTTTTTTTAATTCTGTGTGTATTTTTTTTTTTTTTTTGGTTTTTTTTTTAATTTTTTTAAAACTGGCCAACCCACACGGGCTAGCCACGCCCCGCCATACCAACCCAACACGTCACTCACTAGCGGGTGGGCTGGAAGTCCACGTGTCAACCTATGCCTCAAACCCCTGCCCCACCATACCCCACGATCGAAAACACCAATGCCTTTCGCGCAACGCACGTCATTGAAAAACCCTAGTTACATTAAAGATCAAAAATGATCGAATAACAACAAATTGTATGACTTGAGCTTCACTGAAGTGCTAACCAGGGCCTAAAGCAGAAAATAAATTTATGGCCTTTTTCGAAATTTTTTTCCAACACTAATGCAAAATATCTAAAAAAAAGTAAACTTTTTTGATACTGTTACATAATATGGAAAATACGTTTATAGGATAATACTTCCCTCTAAATGCTACATCAAACACAAATATTGGTTTCATGTTTAGGACCTTTTTTTAAACGCTTGTAAAAGAAGGCCCTAAAAACTATTTAATAGGATTAATGAACTTTTAGAATCCTTTTATAATATACTCTACTAAACCGGTGTCCTAAAAAACTATTTAATAGGATGGATGATTTTTTGGGGTCCTATTATAATAGGACACTTAAAATGTAGATCCTAATAAAATACTTTATAAGGCATTTAATTGTTAGTGTCCCATTATGTGATACTGTATTAGGACACTTGATCATCAAGGGGTCCTATTATAACATAACTTAATAGGACACGTTGTAGTTAAGTTATAAATGTTCAGTGTTATAGGACCCTTTGTAGTCGAAGTCATTAGAACTTAACTTAATAGGACACTTGACACTTGGGTCTTATAACTTTAAACTTTATAGGACGCTTAATCATTGTTGTGTTATTATAATACACCGTTATATGACACTTGATATTTGAGTCATAAAACATTAGTTTTATAGGACGTTTATTCGTTAGCGTTTTACTATAATATAACTTATAAAGACACTTGACACTTGGGTCTTATAAATTTAACCTTTATAGGACGCTTAATCATTATGGTGTTATTATAATACACTGTAATAGGACACCTGATATTTAAGTCATAAAACATCAGTTTTATAGGACGCTTATTCGCTAGAGTTCTATTATAACATAACTTAATAGGACACTTGACACTAGGGTCTTATAACTTTAACCTTTATAGGAAGCTTAATCATTATGGTGTTATTATAATACACCGTAATAGGACACTTGATATTTGAGTCGTAAAACATAAGTTTTATAGGATGTTTATTCGCTAGAGTTTTATAATAACACTAGGTTATTAACCCGCTTAATCATGGCCGGTGAGTGGTGGTGGTGGTGGTGGTGGTGGTGGTGGTGAGTGGTGGTGGTGGCCGGTGAGTGGTGGTGGCCGGTGGTGGTGAGCAGTGGTGGTGGCCGGTGGGGGCCATATGTTTACAAGGTGTTAGCTGTGATTGGTAAATTGATGTCTACTTTGTTGCACTTTGAAAGATGTTTTTAGCTAGTAGTTAAAGGGTTAAGGGTGCGCCAGTTGCGTAGGCCCCAGGCGTGAGTTCGGTCTAGGCCATTTGCGGCAGGTTCAGACCATTTGAAACTAGTTTTGGCTGTTTCGGGCAGGTTTTTTTAGGTTCAGACGTTTTTGTGCCTAGGTGCGCGCCTTTGGCTTCTTTGACCACATAGGTTTTTAGTGGATCAAAGTCTCAAAACGCATTAGTATTTTAGTTGCTTCTAGACTTTGTTGATTATGAGGATTGTTTTAGTGAATTTAGGTCATCTTTTTGGTGTTTGGATTGTTGTAAGATTAAAATTTTCAATGGTTTTGGGTTAGAAATCTTGTTAACATCTATTGAATTGATATCAGATGCCCCCATGAACAAGTTTATAGAAAAATAATATGTGAAGCAGGGGTTGTGCACAAAGACAACAAGAACAAGCAATTAATATACACAAAACCAAACGAAAAATTAAGTTCTTATGTAGGTCTTTAAAAGTCTAGGTGATACTAGTTGTAGAGTTGTTCTAAATCATAACAGAAGTTAAATACTCAAATCTATTGAAGTAGCCTACTTGAAATCAGTGAACAAGTCCTTCCTTTTATAATTAATATACTAATATGTATCAATGTAAGATTTTAGTATATCTAAAAAAAGCTGACCCGACCCGAAATCCGTTCTGACCCGGACCCGTTTCGACCCGAACCAAAACAACCCTTTTTTAGAATTGACCTGTTTTGACCCGTGACCCAACCCGACCCGACCCGTTTGCCAGGTCTACTAGTTATAAGCATTGATCCTGATATGAATTGGGCATTATGTACCAAGAGTAAATGTGTGATTATTGTGTACAAGATGGTAAACGTGGGATTATTATGTACCAGGAGTAAAGGTGGGATTATTGTGTACAAGATTGTAAACGTGGGTTTATTAAAAACCAGTTTTCCTTAGTTTTTCTATAAAAATGTTAGCCTGCTAGTGTAAAACTTTATTAATTTTTTGTAAAATGATTTTTTGCACTATTGTGACTAGAGTTTAATAAATATTTGTTGAAAACTAAAATCTAGGTCGGAGATAAAGTTTTCCTCAAAAGCATTCTAAACTCTACCGAGACTGTAGCAAGAGGAAGGGTTCAGAGCTTGGACCCAAATGATCTAGTTGGTGGTACAGAGATTGGACCAGAATGGTGTGAGGTAAATGTTCAACTACCAATAAAAAAAGATGAAAACTTGGTAAGACCATATGGTTTATTTTCTACAATTCAAGATTGTATTGGTGCATCCATCGCATGGCCCTATCCATTCATCTCGGTATGTATTTGTTAAACTTGTGATACAAATAATTTTAATATCATGGAACTTAATGTTTATACATGGATGGTTTATTTGTAGGTAGTCCATGAGGATTGAGGACGCATGATGACTCAAGATTTTATGCTTCTTATTTCTTTAATTGCTTTTAATTTCTTTGTTAAATGTTAAGACTTTATGTTAGATGGGGAAGGTTCATTTGAGAAGAAATTTAATGTGAGAAGAAAAAGAAGAAAGGGCATATTAGTAAAATGCTATTTCATTTATAACTCATATCATTAATTTTTCTCTCTTTAATTAACTAGTCAACAAATCATTAATTATCCTACATATAATTTACAAAACCTACACATATCAAAATTTTCCTACATATACCCTACACATTATAGAATTTTATCCTACACAGTCGAAATATATCATACACACCTCGAAATATATACTACACAACTCGTAATTTATCTTACACAACTAGTAATTTATTATACACTTTAAATTAAGTTGTTTTTTTAATTTGGAAAAAAAATATATATTTCGAAAAGGAGTTACAAATTTAATTTAGCTAGTTATTAAAGGGGAAGAATACAAATTAATGATTTATGTAAGTTTACCAATATACCCTTATATTAAAATTAAATACAAATATTAAATAAAGTAAAATGAAGCATTCTTATTGGTTGAAACTTCTTCTTTTTTCTTCTTACAAAAAAATTCTTCTCATTTGAACCCTCCACTATGTTAGATAATGTTATAACATATTTATAGTTAGTGTCTTTATTATGAACATGCTTATTTGAAATATAATGAAGTTTTATTTCTTTCATTAGTTGATGTTATACAATAACTATTAGGATGTTATATGTTGATGGTCTGTTTATTAAATTGGTTTTATAATCTAATTTGGGATATTAGGACCATTTTCTTGATATTAAAGTAGCTATAACGTTACATCATAAGGGTCCTATAAATTAATTTTTAAGGACGCTTGTATGTGTACCAAAAGATTAAAAGTAGGTAATAACATATTAGAACATTGTAAAAGTGTCCTAATATGTTCTTTTTAGGATGCTATTTAAGTTGTCTATAAACATATTATGCGACCATAAAATTGGTTTCATAATCTTATCTGGTATATTAGGACCATTTTCTTGGTACTAAATTAGCATTAATGTTACATCATAAGGGTCCTATCAATTAATTTCTAAGGACGCTTGTAAGTGTATCAAAAGATTAAAAGTATGTAAGCACATGTTAGAACATCGTAAAAGTGTCATAATATGGTTTTTAGAGTAAATTACGTTTTTGGCCCCTGTGGTTATATCAATTTTACTATATTAGCCCAAATTAAGAATTTTTAACATATCTGCCCCATGGTCTCTATAACTAACCATTTTGGCCACTAAGTCTAACCATTTTAGCTCTCATGGTCTCTATAGCTAACCATTTTGGCCCCCATGATCTCTAGACTTAGGGGCCAAAATGGTTAGTTATAGAGACCATGGGGGCAGATATGTTAAAAATTCTTATTTTGGGCTAATATAGTAAAAGTGATATAACCATACTATTTTGGTCTTTCAAAGACATATTACGCGACCATAAAATTGGTTTAATAATCTTATTTGAGATGTTAGGACGCTTTTTTAGTCCGGGACTTATTACGACCCCTTTACTTGAAACGCTTTTACCGTTGGTCCTATTAAATGAAAGGTCCTATAAAATAGCATTTTAGGATGCTTTTGCGCATACTAAAAATCCAGTTTTCTTGTAGTGGCACTATGTTAAAAATCATATACAAAGGATCTAACTAATGAAAACTTTGCTCTTATAGCTAGACAAATGAAAACTTTGAGAATAGTTGTTTTATGGCATTTGAATGTGTCTCAAGTGAAGTTCATCATGAAAAAGAAAAGACTGTTGGTGAAACTACTGTGAACCTAGAACAAACCTCTGTTTGTGGAGAAGATCATCCCAAAAGTTCCACTGAATGCATCAATGTTGATCTTGTGCAAACTGCTACTTCCAATGTATCCCCTCACGTTCTCAAAGAATTGTATTCCGAAAAACGCATCATAGCATTTGCAAACATCAAAGAGTTAAATGAAAACCTTCGAGAGAATGTTCAAGTTAGTGAAATTGTTCTTGAAAAACTAAAAAGAGATTTTAAAACAAGACTAACTGAAAAGGACAAAGAAATCAGCAGCCTTAAACATGAAGCAACCATAACCAAGAACCAACTCCAAACTATGATAGAGAAATATCAAAGTTGCAAAAAGGATTTGGAATCCACCTAAATCATTTGTGAAAAATGGGTAGAATCTTGTACTGGTTATGAGATGGTTCTTGAAAAAAAAATCAAGAGCAATGTAAAGTTTGGAGTTGGGTTCAGAAAACATGATAATGACTCATCCTCAACAACTACTCATCATAAAAGAACATGATAATGGCTCAGAGCACCAAAGATAAAAATCATTCCTATCACCAGCTCTTAAATAGATGGTAAATCATTTGTATCTGAAAAAAAGAGACTAAGGTAATAAGAAAGATAAGACTACAATTTTTTTATGACTTTTGTGAAAAGACAAATCATATGACAAAAGATTGTTTTTAATTAAAAGCATATGATATAAATAGAGGAAATAATATTTGTGAGTCAAAATCAGAGTGCACCATCTGTGGTAAAAACAATCATGTGACTCAGCAGTGCCTATTCCTAAAACCTTATAACATTAACAAAATCAGGTCAAAGGGGAAAATGCCTATCAAAAGGGAATCTGGTCCTATCATAAGGAAACCACAACAATTTCCTAAAATATTTAAGTCTATTCAAACACCAGTCACAAAGGCATTGAACCAAAACCCTGTTTACATGGATGTTCAAAACACAGCTGCCCCATCATCAAACACATATCCCAGAAGCTATGGGTAACCACCATGTCACAGAGTACCTTATAGGTATAATGAGTCTCTGCATATGCCCCAAAGGCTAAGGATAAACAGGCATCCTCATGGATATGATCAGCTCATTGGAAATGGTCAAACAACTATTGACCCAAATGTAAAAGCATTTGGAGAGGGTCAACAATAATTGTTTGAGTTAGTTCAAAAACTACTCATCTCAAAAGACCATTGCCAAAGGGGTGACACAGTAGAAGAGAGTACTAAATCCAAAGCAAACAATGCTTTGGATTCTCTGCAAAATTGACCGTTCTCCACTGTCTGTAGAGAACATCTGTTGGCATTTTAAAAGTGAAAACAGAGCTTTCCCTAGCACATATCATCACTTGAATAAAAACATGAAAATATTTTATGAAAAATTCATCAAAAAGGTCTTTTCTTAATAAAAACATTAAGATGTTGTTCTGACAATCAAAACTGTTGTTTTTAAAGTCATTAAAAGATTGTTCAAAAATCACCAAAAACAAAAAAACAAAAACTTTGTTCAAAGGAGTGAAACATCTGTTTCGGTGATTCAAAACTCTGTTTAACCATTATTAACCACTGTTTGTCTCACAGAACCACTGATTCATCATCTATTGTTTTACTAAAAGGGACAAACTTAACCATTGTTTTTGCAAAAGCAATCACTGTTTTCTTTCCAAAACTCTGTTTTTAACCCAACAGTGGTTTCAGACATTTGCTTCCATCCATCTGTTGACCACTGTCAATAGATGTACCAACCATTATTTTATATCCAAAACATCTGTTGATAACAAACAGAGTTTTCAAAACAAGCCTTTGGCAATAAGAGACCTCACATTACTTCACCAAAGGGTTTTCTTTGTGGGGCCCAGTCCATGTTAAAACCGAGCTTTCGTAAACAGAGTTTTGTCGTAACAAATAAAAAGGATTGCCACGTCACTCAAAAAGTAACCGTTGGCCACATCATCATCACTATTACATAAACCCTATAAAAACCCCACTCTCAAAAGAGTTTCACTTTATAAAAAATTCATCAAATCAAAAGCCTTTCACAAAGAGATAAACTATGAAATTGTAATCAACAGTCATCGCTTTTAAATCAAAAGATCACATGTTTAAAAAAATTTTAAAAAATTCTTTCATAACCTTCATCCATAGCTCTCATTCTCAAATCACCCCATAACTCCCTCCATATCTTGTTAAACATGACAAAAATACAGATTTCCATTCTATCATTTACATTCTTAGATCATCTAAATGTCATACCATTCTCACCATCAATGCACTAGTTTATCTGAATACTCTCCGAGAGTTTTGGGCAAATGTAGATTTTTTTACTCAAAAACAAAAAGCCCTTTACAATCACCTTAAAGGTTAAAGGAGAACATATCAAGATAACCCCATAATCCATCTCCACAACCTTCAATCTGAATGGCATGGCAGGTATGGAAACTTTCCCTAACAATGAGTTCATAGAGGGGGGATATGATTCTCAATTGGTCGGTGCAACAATTTTCAAACCACACTTCCCACCAAAAATGAAAATTTTCTTCCATACACTTTTGGTTTGTTTGTCTACCAACACTGTCACACCCCAACCGATGGGGGAATCATCGGGGCGTGGCACTAGGCGAATCAGATTACTCAAGAGAATCCATAACAACTATATTGAGACAGTATTTAATGCGTTCATTATCCCATACTAATAAACAATTACAATCACATAAGCTGTCACGAATTTCATGTTCTCTCAAACAATTCAAATCCGACAACCTAGATTTTAGGTGTGTTTCTAGACTTCCTAGCTTGATTTGATGTAGACTGCGACTAAACCTGCAACATACGTTAAAATAATGTCAATACAAAAGTATTGGCGAGCATACAAGTTTGATATGTAATAGTGTAATAGATAAAAGCTGCGAATTTCCACATACATAAACGTAATACACGACATATATACTCACAAAACTGATTCTACCAGCTAAGTCCTCGAGCTGCGATTGTGATTGATAAACTAGACCCCGTCGGGCGCAATTGTACTATACTAGTCATGGTGGGACGTCGCGAGTATAAGTCCTAGCACATATGTAACTAGCATCACGTATAACTATGCACGTAAGTCATTCGCAAGTGATAAGTAGTTTAAGCATTTGATTTAATTCGATTTGATAGCAACGTATGTTACACCCAAAAGTGCAAAATCAAAAAGGGTTCAAGTATACTCACAGTTGGTGTTCGGCAAGCAAACACAACTTGGTTGGATTGAAGGGAGCGCGTTTGAGATTAGCCTGGTTGTAGAATAATAGCATAAGCGTTGAACAGTGCATTAAACAGTGGTGAGTGAACCAAGTGTCTAATGGTAATCCGATCGGATGGCCAGTCGATCGGGTGGCAATCCGTTCGGATGGTCATCCGATCAGATGGCCATTCGATTGGATTGTCACCTCGTTTGGTGAAGATATGTTTTTGTATGATGGTTTTCCTTTTGAAGTTTTCGTTGTAGCATTTTGAAAACAGAGAAGTATCTCTACCCTTCAGGTCGGTCGATCAGACGGCGGTTCGATCGGGCGACGATCCGATTGGTAGGACACTTTAGTGAGAACAAGTTCACAGCAGTTTGTCACTCGATCGGATTGCAATCCGATCGGGTGGCAATCCGTTTGGAACTGTCTAGGTATTGAATTAGTCCAAACATCACATGGTCGGATGGCTGTTCGATCGGGTGGCAATCCAGTTGCACAACAAGCTTGCACCGGCCATCATGTAGTGATGTTTGGACTAATTCAGTCCACGTTAGGCTGCCTTTCTTGTCAATCCACTAGGTATTGAATTGTACGTTTCCGTCCACGTTAGGGTACCTTTCTTGTCAATGGTACGTTTCTTGTTAACAATCGACCTGCATCTATTCTTTTTGATTCTGGTGCCGATAGAAGTTTTGTTTCGTTATCTTTTGAGCCTTTACTTGCGATACCTAGAACTAAACTGAGGAAACCCTTATCTGTCGAAGTTGCTACTGGTAAACCTCTTGTTCTCGATTCTGTTATTCGTGATTGTCAGTTGAACCTTGATGACCATCTTTTTTCTATTGACCTCACATCGATGCTACTTGGGAGTTTCGATATTATCGTTGGGATGGATTGGTTAACCAAACACCATGCTGAGGTGGTTTGTTTTGATAAGATCATTAGTATTCCTCTTTCGCCTGGCGATGTTCTGGAAGTTCGTGGCGAGAAACCATTTGGTGGATTGAAACTCATGACGTGTACGAAAGCCCAAAGTTATTTACGAAAAGGATATGTTTCTTTTCTGGCACATGTCACTGAGGAGAAAAGCAAGAGCAAGAATATTCAGGATATTCCGATTGTTCGGGATTATCCAGAGGTGTTTGCTGATGAACTGCCTGGTTTGCCCCCAGTTCGTCAACTCGAGTTTCATATTGACCTTGTACCCAATGCCAACCCGATTGCGAAAGCACCTTATCGTCTTGCACCGTCTGAGATGCAAGAGTTATCGAAACAGCTTCAAGAATTATCTGATAAAGGATTCATCCGTCCGAGCTTTTCGCCTTGGGGAGCTCCTGTCCTCTTTGTGAAAAAGAAAGATGGATCTTTTCGAATGTGTATCGATTATCGTGAGCTTAATAAGCTTACCATCAAGAATCGATATCCCCTACCTAGAATTGATGATCTCTTCGACCAGTTGCAAGGTGCTTCATGCTTTTCCAAGATCGATCTGCGTTCTGGGTATCATTAACTTCGTGTTCTCGAAGAAGATATTCCCAAAACTGCTTTCCGCACGAGATACGGGCATTACGAGTTCACTGTCATGCCTTTTGGTTTGACAAATGCCCCAGCTATCTTTATGGACTTAATGAATAGGGTCTGTAAACCTTATTTAGACAAGTTCATCATTGTGTTCATCGACGATATTCTCATTTATTCGAAGTCTCGAGCCGATCACGAGCAACATCTTCGTTTGACATTAGAACTCCTAAAGAAGGAACAACCTTTTGCTAAATTCTCTAAGTGTGAATTCTGGCTTAAAGAAGTTCAGTTTTTGGGTCATATAGTCAACGAACAGGGTATTCATGTAGATCCATCCAAGATAGCTGCTATTAAGGATTGTAATACACCGACGACACCTACAGAGATTCGATATTTTCTTGGTCTTGCTGGTTATTATCGTTGATTCATTTCTAATTTCTCAAAGATTGCGGTTCCACTCACTGCTTTAACTCAGAAGAATAAGCCTTTTGAGTGGGGACCTAAGCAAGAAGAAGCGTTCCAAACGCTTAAACGAAAGCTCTATGATGCTCCTATTTTATCTCTGCCTGAGGGAAACGATGATTTTGTTGTCTATTGTGATGCGTCCAACTTAGGCCTTGCTTGCGTTCTTATGCAACGAGGTAAAGTTATAGCTTATGCTTCTAGACAGTTGAAAGTTCATGAGAAGAACTATACGACTCATGATCTTGAGTTAGGAGCTGTGGTTTTCGCGCTCAAAATCTGGAGACACTACCTCTAAGGCACGAAGTGTGTGGTTTTCATAGACCACAAAAGTCTCCAGCATATTCTCAATCAGAAGGAGCTGAACATGAGGCAACGGCGTTGGGTTGAACTCCTAAACGATTATGATTGCGAAATTCACTACCATCCTGGGAAGGGGAATGTCGTGGCCGATGCGCTTAGTCGAAAAGAGCGAGTCAAGCTTCATTCTGTCCACACTCTATCTGATCTTCAAACTCGTGTCTCTCAAGCTCAGCAATTTTGTGTCTCACAAAATCTGATGGGTAAGGAATTACCACTTCAACTAGAGCTTAAACTCGAAAGGAAAGACGATGGTTTGCTTTATTTCAAGGATCGTTTATGGATTCCGAAACAAGACGATCTCCGCACTTTAGTGATGGACGAATCTCACAAGTCTCGATATTCTATCCATCCTGGTGCTGATAAAATGTACAAGGATCTCCGTACTCAGTACTGGTGGCCTGGTATGAAAAAGGATGTTGCCTTGTATGTGTCAAAATGACAAACTTGTCTCAAAGTCAAGGCTGAATATCAACGACCTTCTGGTTTGCTTGTACAACCAGAGATACCGGTTTGGAAGTGGGAGAACATTGCTATGGATCTTATCACAAAGTTACCGCGTACATCTAGAGGTCATGATGCGATTTGGGTTGTTATCGATCGTTTAACGAAATCAGCTCATTTTATTCTGATTCGCGAGGATCTATCTGCTGATAAACTTGCAAAGATTTATGTTGATGAGATTGTATCACGACATGGTGTTCCTTTGGATATCATTTCCGATCGTGATGCTCGATTTTCATCTCATTTCTGGAAGACCATGCAATCTACTTTGGGAACCCAACTAAATCTAAGCACTACTTATCATCCCCAAACAGATGGATAATCTGAGAGAACGATTCAAACTTTGGAGGATATGCTTAGAGCATGCGTGATAGACTTTGGTGGTAATTGGGATTCTCACCTTCCACTGATCGAGTTTTCTTACAACAACAGTTATCATGCTAGTATTAATATGGCACCATTCGAAGCTCTCTACGGTCGAAAATGTCGTTCACCTGTCTGTTGGAATGAGATCGGTGAAGCTCAGCTTACTGGACCTGATCTCATTCTGGAAACAACAGACAAAATCAAGAAAATCCGCGATAATCTTGTGACAGCTCGAAGCCGTCAAAAGAGTTATGCGGATATGCAACGCAAACCCTTAGAATTTTAAATCGGAGACCGTGTCCTACTCAAGGTGTCACCTTGGAAGGGAGTGGTGAGATT